>VDFB02105785.1:258376626-258438414 GCA_007258455.2 Sequoia sempervirens
CGTCTTTTGTTTAGCTTGTCCTCCACCTTTAATGCAAACTGATATGCTTCCTCTACCAAATTCATCCTTACCAAACTCAACTCTTCCTGAATATTCATCCTTAGCCCATTGATATATCTTGCCACTTTCTCCTCGATTGCTTCACTATGTCCAGTCCTAATGATGATCTTAGGAAATTCCTCAGCGTATTCTTTCACAATATTTTCCTTCTGTCTCAGGTTTTGTAATCTCTTCAGCAACTCCAACTCATAGTCTGTAGGTATGAACCGGTTCTTCAATTTTGTCAAAACTCTATCCCATTTCACAATCTTCTCTTTACCTTTTATGTTTCTCTCCAATTGAACTTCCTTCCACCATATCGCAGCATGTCCTTTCAGTTTAGTCTTTGCAAATATCACTCTCTCTATATCTTCTATTTCTTGATATTCAAAGTATTCTTCAATGTCATTTATCTAGTCAATCAACTCCTCAAGATTTAGGTTACTGGTATAGTTGAAAATCTCCATTCTAGGTCACTTTCCTATTTTTGAAATATCCTTCAACATCTTCATCTAATCTGATTCTTCCTCTTCCAAGGTTTCTTTAGTTAGGTTTGCAACTTGAACTTCATCATCATCACTTTCATCATTCAGCCTAGGGTTTAAGCATTTTCTTTTGTCTTCTTCAACAATGTCCAATCTCACTTTCATTGTTCGCAACATTTCCATCATCTCATCCATCTTTCCAACAACATTAACAATAGTATGAATTCTTCTTAACATCTCTTCCTAGGATCTAGTGCAACTGCCTCAAGTTGACGATCTGGCTATAGGGTTGCAATTGCCTCACTGTCGACGATCTATTGAAAAACACAAGTAGGTTGCCTCAAGTCGGCAATCTGTCCACACAAAGATCTTATGGAATGCCTTGCTTAACTTTGCTCTCCTCTCCCAAGGTCCGCAACTTGCTCTGATGCCATTTGGTGCTGTCAAGGATGGAGGGTCCAGGAATAGGATTTTCCAACCTTACAACAAGATTCAACGTAACAGAGACTCAAAGAATTGGAATATCAATCCCACATGGATATATAGATAATGAGAAATTATTCATAGGCAACATGCCCTACCTTCTGACTTACAGATTACAGAATGATATGGTGTTAAGCCCAAAAATATAATGTGGGTCAAAGCCCTTATCTCTATATCTTCCTACTTCTCTATCACTCTATCTCTACTACTTAATGCAATTACACAATGCTTATATATATCAATTCCCAACTCTGGAAAAGGTTTGCGTTGGCCTCAAGAGGTCTCAAAACCCAAAGTTGATGAAACGTGTGAATGTCGACCAAAACATATGATTCTCCTTTGATCCTTGGACGAATATGATGCGGATCAGAACGAAGGTTCCTCAATGGATGTGCATCCTTATGAAATAGTTTCCTAAGCTCCGAAAGTCACAGGATAGGTCCACACACTTGAAAAGCCAAGGCTAGTCTGTGAATGCTCTCTGTCCAATTACAGTTGATATTTTGTTAGTGATATCTTCGTACTAGAATCTCCAAAACACTTGAATTCTAGATATGATGTAAACATTGCAATGAAGATCATATATCCTACTCCACGAGCTTTGATGTTACAATACGATATAATGCAGTATGAAATACTGAGACTGGGTCCTGATAGTTAACTACTGAAATGAAAGAAAACATGAATGCAAATATTTTTGGTTGATGCAAGATTGCTTGAAACCTGGGATGCTCCTACATCATGACCAAAAAGATTCCAAGTTTCCTTTACATATATACAGTAAAAAAATGTGAGTTATTATTTTCGACACCCTACATAGGTTGCAAATTTTCGTGTCATCAAAACTTATTTTATAGGACAATTTATGTGTGTGATTAGGAGCCACCTAAAGCATGTCTTATTTGGTTCAATTTGTTGGCCCACAATTGTCATTGCACCAAAAGATCGGCCTGTTAATGCATGATACAACTACTAAAGTTAACGAATCCACTAGAGGCGGTTAGTCCATGTCATGAATCTTGAGGGGAGCACTGACCATCTACCAACAAACTCCCCCTCAACATTACTCGAGGGGATTCAAACCTGACACCTTTGGCTCTGATACCAATTGTTGGCCCACATTTTTCATTGCACCAAAAGATCGACCTGTTAATGTCTGATACAACTGCCAAGTTAACGAATCCATGGGAGGTGGTTAGTCCATGTCACGAATCCTGAGGGGAGCATTGACCATCTGCCAACACAATTATACTTGTCCAGGTATTTATTAAAGTTTTGACCCATTCGTTCTTATTTAGTCTTAGGTTACAAACCTTATTTAGATGATTGAATGTTTCCTGCTAATTGGTGAGCGTGCTATATATTGTTTTGGCATTTACATTGATGATCTTGGAGCCTTCACTCCATTTAAATTCCTTATACTATTCAGAGTTGTTCACACAATTGACTAGGTTGGGTATCTCCTTGCATGCATCCTTTAAAACTAAATAAGTTCTCCAATTAGTTGCAGGCAGGTTAAATTTTGTAGTTAACTGATTCTAGCTTTTTAAGAATCCCTCTTCAAAGATATCAGAGATGACCTTTATGCCTTTCTTATCCCAAGCCTTGGTTGAGCAACCTTGCAAGAGAGACAAGGGCTTTCCATTGTGAAAAATATTCCCTCAAATTGACTTGTGAGTGGCCAAGAAATTATTTTTGTTGAAGTGAGTGTTTTGGAAGTGTTCTTTAGTGTGCTCCCATGCTTTCCAGATACTCTTAAACACCGCATATCCTTCAAGGTTTATAGGGATGCTGATACAAATAAGGTCACTCAAGGGGAGATCTTTTCTAAGCATTTACATGTTTGGGGGTTGCCCTTTGTATGTTATTTATAACCAAGACTTTCCAGGGATCATCCCCTTCCAATGACTTGAAAATCCACTTAACCGCCAAAGCTATTCCTTAGATTTTCAGGTCCTTTAGACACAACCCATCTTCTGCCTTACTCAAGCAACACCACTCCCATTTCACAACATGTTTCTTTTTCTTGCCTTTCCCATGTGACCACAAAAATCTCCTCATATTTTTATGAATTTCATCAACCTGGTAGATACTGAATAACCATACTAAGGAAAAATATAAGCTATAGGATGCAAGAATTTTCTGGAAAATCTGAATCCTCCTTGCAAGAGATAGGAACTTCCTATTCCATTTACCAAATTTCTTTTCGATTTTCCCTTGGATCCATAACCACATCTCTTTTAAATTTGGGAAGACCGTAAAGGGTATTCCCAAATATCTGACTTGCTTTTGGGGGCCTCCCCACTACATCTCAAACTTAGATAGCCACTCTGAAGGCCTTTCTTGCCAACCCAACATAATTGATTTAAAAAGAGAGATTTTTTCTCCAGATGCAACATAAGAGGTATTAAGTTTCTCCATTAGATTAGTTAAATTATCTTCATTTAGTTGAGGAAGCAAACTGGTGTCATCAAAAAACTAGATATTGATTAATTCACATTGATTGGGTAGGTAGATACCTTTTAACTTTGGCATGCCATTATTGAACCTGAGGATGTAGTGTAGTGCATTTGAGGCAATGAAAAACAAGGACGGGGCCAAGGGGAAGCCTTGCCTAATTGACCTTTCCAGTGCAAACTCTTCTAAAAGAGATCCATTGACATCTACTTGTGCCATAACATTCCTGAAGAGAGCGACCACCATGTTGCAAAATGTTTCCGCAAATCCAAAATCCTCCAACATTAATCTGATAAAAGCCCATTCAATCCTATCATAGGCCTTCTCGAAGTCTAGCAGCACCATTTCCACCTCTTAATTTGAAGTCTTTTCCCACTCCATCACTTCCCAACTGGTGATTAGATTCTCAAGAATGTACCTCCCCTTAATGAATCCAGTTTGGGTGTTGTTAATGAATTTTGGAAGGATGTTCACCAACCTTCTTGCCAAGAACTTTGCTAGGATTTTGTATGACACATTTAGCAAGGTTATTGGCCTCCAATTCCTAATAAATGTCTTGTCCCCTTCTTTTGGGAGAAACTTTATAATGCCCTTTTTTATGATCCTCCCCAGGGATCCCCTTTCCAAGGCCTCCTTATACACTAGGAAAAGATCATCAACAATCCAATCACTGAATGTCTTAAAGAATTTTGCTGGGAGCCCATCTGCTCTGGGTGTCTTGTCATTTTGTAGGGAACCTATTGCTTTCCTAATTTCCTCTTTTGAAATATCCTTGCATAGCTCACCAGCCTCACAATCTTCTAGCTTTTTTGGCACGATGCTTTTTATTAGTTCCCTTTCCCTGGAGCATCCCTCCCTATTATTGTTAGAGGTGAATAGGCTTTTGTAGAAGT
This sequence comes from Sequoia sempervirens, assembly GCA_007258455.2. Taxonomy (NCBI): domain Eukaryota; kingdom Viridiplantae; phylum Streptophyta; class Pinopsida; order Cupressales; family Cupressaceae; genus Sequoia; species Sequoia sempervirens. The sequence goes on from VDFB02105785.1 coordinate 258,380,984, forward strand.
TAAAGAAGTGACCAACGATGTCTTCCTACTTGGTGAAGGCCACCCCATCAACTTGTACTTGCTCTATGTTCTCTTTTGAATGCCCTTCTCTTTCAAGTATCTAAAGAAGAACTTGGACCCTTTGTACCATTCTCAAGCCAACTGAGTTTGGATCTTACCTTGAGCCCTTGGATTCTAAAATTCTGTAGCTTCCTTAAGGCATCTTTGGTAGATTTGAGCCTATTACCAAGGCTTATTTACAACTTTAGTAATTGATTTTTTCAATTTTGTGAAGAAAGCCTCTGGAGATATTTATTTACCTTAAAAAATTCTCATGTTCCTCTCCTTCCAAACTTCCCATAAAATAAGAGAGGGGCATACATCCAAATATTTTATGCCCTTAATCTTAGTGTATGAATAAGGTTATATGTAATCAACTTATGGTTATATTAACTCTTAATTAGTCATATTAGATCATTATTTTATTTTTATTTAGTTTTTTAGTTTGGCCTAGGGTCTATAGGTTGTTATCTAAGTTAGTCTAGGTAATATCCTAGGCATAAGCGAGGCATACATAGGAGGTAGTGAGTCTTATTTCATGATCAAATTGTGAATTGTGTTCTCATTGAAGATATTTGGAGGTTTTATCCCTCAAAATGTATTGTTATTCTCATCTATTATCAAGTATTTATAGATTATTTCATATCATATTGCACTTTTGTGCAACAAGGATTTTTTTAGTGGTGAATCTTCAAAATTGACAAATAATTGATATCGACCAATTTGAAATTGATTAATACAATGCAACCAATGAGGTGGCCAAGTCAATTTATTTTATGAATTATCGATCTAATGAATTTCAATTTTCCATAAATTTATTTTATGAGGCATATGTAATTAATAATTTTGCTATAAAAAACTACATGTTTCTAACGGTCTAATTAATATTTTCACTTGGAATCTCAGAAGCATGTATTAAATCACCCACATATTCACGAATACTATTAAAATAACATTATGTATTAGGATATGTTTCACCAACAACATTAAATTTTCACTATGTGTGAGGACCCATTTCGTTAATAAAATTTACAAATAATTGCATATGAGGACCGATTTCGCCAATATTATGGTAAATCCATACTAATCGTAAGCCAATAATCTCCTTGAAATTATAACATATATGTTTTGTAAAGGTTTTATTCGCCCAAAATTTAAATGTATCATTGTATAATCACACAAATTTTTTTGGATGTTGTGGTTGTGTTGCTGATATATGGTTGTCATTGATGTCAACACTATTAGCATTGATGTATTGAAGGCTGTATATGTCGAGGATATTGAGAAAATTGTTAAAGAAAGAGTTGCAGGTTGCTAGTGGAATAGTGAAAATCATGAAGGTGTCTTGCTCAATACGTTGATGATCAATCATTGTGGACTAAAGGGTTTATTTCTGAGAATATCTAGTTTATCCACCGAAAGTTGTAGAGGTCTGCGTGAAGTTTTGATTGTTTTATGAACAGTTGTGTTCTGACAATTTTTTGTGGTTTCAGTTAGTATTCCTGAGTGAATTTTATGTGATTCTAGTAATTTCAGTTGTTGCAGATGTTTCTTTGTTGGTTCTTGTTGCTTGTGGATGCTTCTAGATCATTCTCTATCTTTGTTGCATGTCCGCGTTGATTGGTGTGCTCATGGTCAAAGATTTTTCTCATGTGTGTTCGGGTTTTCATGTTCTCGGTTGACATGGTGGTTGAAATGTGTTGTGGATCCCTAGAGATTAAAATTTGAATGTTTGGTGTGCTCAAGGATGTTGTTTTGGGCCACAACATAATATTGGCCAACGATGTTTGATTCACATTGAAAATTTATTTGTAAATTTGGGCCAACATTGTAAATATGTTTAATATTTTGGCCGACAAAGTTGTTGATACAAATCCATGTTGTGGATATATAAGAGCGGTTGTTTGTGCAAAGTAAAAGTGTGTGTGAGAGCAGAGGAAGAGAAAATGTGTTAATAATGATCTAATCATTCGATTGCAAAGTAGAGTGCGAAGAAGTTTGAGCAAAGTGTTAAGGAGTGTTTCTGTGCTTAACCGGAACTGTAATCAGGCTTTTGTAGAAGCTATTTTCTTAGTTCATACCCTGTGGATCTAATCTGAATTTCTGTAAGATAGTGTGTCTTCCTTGGGTAGTGAGCCCTCTTGTATTTGAGTAGTGAGCTCTAGGCAGTGTGCCTAAATGCATGTGCATTCCCATTATTCTTATTTATACTTTCAACAGGGTATAATATTGTGGACTAACATCCACCATGGTTTTTCCCCTAACAGGGTTTCCACGTAAACAATCTTGGTGTTTTTTATGTTTCTGATGTGTTGATTATTTATGGTTCATTGTTCATGCATCAAATTTGAGATTAAGTTAAGTTAAGTTTGAAAATTTTAAATAATCTGTGACAACTGATTCACCCCCCTCTCAGTTGTTTGTCCTTGTTTTTCCAACAATTGGTATCAGAGAAGGTTCCTTTGAAGAAGTTTAAAAGCTCGAGGTGATCCGAGATGGCATCATACAAGAAGGATAACCCTAGATTTGATGGAACAAACTACTCTATGTGAAAAGCCAGAATGGAGTGTCATTTGAGGTATATTGGTGAACCCTTTTGGAAGATTACAAAGACCATATATGTTATTCCTCAGAATGGTCCTTCCACTCCTGATGAGGTTAAAGAGGCTGAGATTAACATCAGGGCTATTGAAGCTTTGCTGAGTGCTCTGACGAATTCAGAAATGACAAATGTGATAGGTCTGAAGACAACTCATGAGATTTGAATGAAGTTGGAGACTTTGTATGTAGGAGATGTACATGTGAAGGTCGCTAAGTTACAGAGTTTGAAAGGCAAGTATGAAAACTTGAAGTGGGTGAAGATGAAAATATTTCTTCCTTTATGCAAAGAGTAAATGAACTTGTGATGGGTATTAGATGTGTCGGTGGTACCTTGGATGAACAAGAAATTGTAGCTAAAGTGCTCAGATCATTTCCTCCCTCTTACAAGTCAAAGGCTCATGCTATTGATGAGTTCAAATCAGTAGCAAATGTGACAAGTGATATGCTGATTGGTAAACTTGTTGCTTTTGAGTTGAGTGAATTTGGTGATTCTGCCCCTAAGACTGAATCTACATTTAAGGTTTCTGTATCCAGAAGGAACAAGCAAATATATGATCTAGGAGAGTGTTCAAGAAAGACATTCAAGTATGAGGAAGAGATGAAACAGCTAGAAGATGAAGAAAGAGAGGTTGAAGAGCTGGAAGCATTGATTGTGAAGAAAGAAGGCAGAGGACAAGGTAAGTATAAAGGAAATTTTCCTATTAAATGTTTCTCTTGCAATAAAATAGGCCATTTTGCTTCAAGGTGTCCTGAAAGAGTTCCTAGGTCTAAGCCTAACAAACCTAGATTTCATAAGAAGTGCTATTTTGCTGAAGAAGGTGTGACTGATGAAGAATCTGATAAAGAAAATGGAAATGAAGATGAATGGGTTTTCATTTCTATTAAGGAAAATGGTCTGGTGGCTACTGAATTTGCTAAAGTTGAGAAATCTCTTGCAGCCCAAATTGAAGAAAAGGATGAGTGGGTTATTGACAGCGGATGCTCACATCATATGATTGGTTACAAAATAATATTTTTAAGTCTAGAGAAATATGATGGTGGGGTTGTAAGATTCAGAGATAACAATGTCGATGTGATTCGTGGTAGAGGATCTATTTGTCTTGGTGGTAAACATAACATTGATGATGTCCTTTATGCTAAAGGCTTAAAGCATAACTTGTTGAGTATTGGACAAATGGTGGGCAAGGGTTATGATCTTCAATTCAAAGATGGAAGATGCGGGATACTTGGAACTTCTGGAAATATGATTGCTTCAGGTACAAAGACAAGAGGTAATATTTTTCACCTGAGTGCTAGTAATGCAAGTTGTTTAATTGCTCAAGTAGATGAAAGCTGGTTATGGCATAGGAGGTTGTGTCATGTGAATTTTGATAACATTATCAAGGTAAGTTCCACTCAAGTAGTAAGAGATCTACCTAAGCTAGTGAAACATGCTAATACAATATGCAAGGAATGTCAGATGGGTAAACAGACTAGAGTTTCTTTTCAGAGTAAAAAGCATCATTCTAATGGAGTATTGGAGCTGGTGCATACTGATCTATGTGGTCTGTCCAGAATCAGAAGTGTACAAGGAGAAAGGTATTTTATGTTGCTTATTGATGATTACTCTAGGATGATATGGGTGCTTTCTTAAGAGAAAAATGTGAAGCATTAGAGAAGTTAAAAAGTTTCAAAGTTATGGCAGAGAATGAGACAGGTTTGAAGATAAAATGCCTAAGGTTAGACAAAGGTGGTGAGTTCACCTCCAGGGAGTTCAATTCTTTCTATGAAGAGCATGGAATCAAAAGATAGTTATCTGCTCCCCGAACCCCTCAATAGAATGGAGTCGTAGAGAGAAAGAACATAACAATTTTGGACGCTGCTAGAACAATGATGATTAAAGGAAATGAGCCTCACATCTATTGGAGAGAAGTTGTAAACACTGTTGTGTACAATTTAAATCGGGTAAATGTCAATGGTATTTCTGGTAAGACTCCTTTTGAGCTATGGTTTGGTTATAAGCCTACTATTAAATACTTCAAGATTTTTGGAAGCAAGTGCTACATTAAGAGAGATGAGGACAGAGGAAAGTTTGATGCAAGGAGTGATGAATGAATCTTTCTAGGTTACTCTACTAAAAGCAAGGCTTACCAGTGCTATAATAGAAGATTGAGAAAAATGGTTGAAAGTGCAAATGTCAGAGTTGATGAGGACTCTGCTAGATCATCTAGATACTGTGGATATGATTCAGATGACCAGCAAGATAGTTCAGACAAAGGGAAGAATGCTCAGACACATAATCAAGATCAAATTGTTCCAGTAAATCAAGAAAGTCAAGAAGGAGAGACAAGTGGAAGTGCATAAGAAAGAACAAAAGAACCAGAAGTGCGAGTGAATCCTAAAACTCTAAGGTATGTGAAATTGAATCATTCAGAGAATCAAATTATAGGAGACAAGAATAAAGGTGTGCAGACTAGAAGAAGGATTGTAGAAGATTATTGCTTGATTTCCTAAACTAAGCCTAAAAATGTCAATGAAGCTTGCAATGATGAATGCTGGATAGAAGCTATGAAGGAAGAACTGATGCAGATTGAAAAGAATGATACATGGATTCTTGTTCCAAGACCTAAAGATAAAAATGTGATTGGTACTAAATGGGTCTTTTAGAATAAGCTAAATGAACAAGGTGAAGTATTCCGGAATAAAGCAAGACTGGTATGTAAAGGGTATTCACAAATGGAAGGTATTGATTTTGAAGAAACCTTTGCCCATATTGCCTGAATTGAAGCTGTAAGATTATTTCTTGCTTATGCTACATATAAGAACTATACAATCTATCAAATGGATGTGAAGTCAAATTTTCTGAATGGTGAGTTAGAAGAAGTATATGTTGAACAGCCGGATGGATTTCAACTGGCTGACAAGGAAGATATGGTTTTCTGATTGAAGAAAGCTCTGTATGGACTCAAGCAAGCTCCCAGAGCCTGGTATGCTAGACTAGATAAATACTTACTTAAGCTTGGATTCAATAAAGGTACTGTTGACAACAACTTGTATTTTAAGTTGGATCATGATAAAGAGTTGATTATTGAAGTCTTTGTTGATGACATTATTTTTGGAGGAGATGATGACCTATGTATGAAGTTTGTTGATGAAATGAAAAGTGAATTTGAAATGAGTATGATTGGAGAGATGAAGTTCTTTCTAGGATTGCAAGTCACACAGTTAGATAATTGGATTTTCATATCTTAGTCCAAATATGTGAGAGAGTTACTGAAGAAGTTTGGCATGGAAGACTCAAAGCTTGTTGGTACACCCATGGTAACTGGATGCAAGTTAACACAGAATGATGACTCTCCTAAGGCAAATCAAACAAGATACAAGTCAATGATTGGTGGATTGCTCTACCTAACTCAATCTAGACTAGACATCATGAATGTTGTGTGTATGGTTGCTAGATTTCAGGCTGATCCAAAAGAATCTCATGTGACTGTTGTAAAGAGAATTTTTAGATATCTAAAAGGAACAATTGATTTTGGGCTTTGGTATCCTAAAGATGATGATCTTACATTGAGTGCATATATTGATGCGGATTGGGTAGGAGATGTAGATGACAGGAAAAGTACTAGTGGTGGTGCCTTCTTCCTAGGGAAGAAGTTGGTGTCTTGGTTGAGCAAAAAGCAGAATTCCATTTCCCTATCTACTGTTGAGGCAGAGTATATTGTTGCTGCAAATAATTTTACTCAAGTGATGTGGATGAAATAGATGTTGAAAGATATCAGAGTAGTATATGATGAGCCTATTTCCATATACTGTGACAACTCAAGTGCAATAAACATATTGAAGAATCTGGTGCTACACTCTAATACCAAGCATATATCAATCAAGTTTCACTTTTTGAGGGGGAAAGTGAGTGAGAAAGAAGTCATATTGGAGTATGTGCCTACCAAAGAACAAATTGCAGACATTTTCACCAAGCCATTTCCAAAGGATACTTTTGAGTATCTTAGAGGGATGCTAGGGGTGATTACCCCTCCTGATATGAACTAGAGATGCATTTACTTGCATCAATCCATATGCTTCAAAGCTATATTCTGATCCGGATTGATGTTTCCATGGTTGCTACTTAGGGGAGTAGTCAGATGTGTAGATATGTGGTTCAAAGCTTGTATGTGGGAAGATAATGTTTATCTTTTCCATTGATTTCAAAGGGGGAGAAGAGTCTTGTGAAAAACTATGAATTATCTAGGGAGAAGAGCCTTGTGGGGTGATGATCATGTAGAAGAAGTTGAGGAGAAGAGTTAGAATCTAAGGGGGAGTAAGTGTTGATTGAGAGTTGCATTGATGGTGTTTTTCATATCATGTGTTGCCATTAATGCAAAAGGGGGAGATTTTTGGATGTTGTGGTTGTGTTGCTAATATGTGGTTGTCATTGATGTCAACACTATTAGCATTGATGCATTGAAGACTGTATATGTCAAGGATATTGAGAAAATTGTTAAAGAAAGAGTTGCAGGTTGCCAGTGGAATAGTGAAAGTCATGAAGGTGTCTTGCTCAGTACGTTGATGATCAATCATTGTGGAATAAAGGGTTTATTTATGAGTATCTAGTTTATCCACCGGAAGTTGCAGAGGTCTGCATGAAGTTTTGATCGTGTTATGAACAATTGTGTTCTGACAGTTTTCTGTCGTTTCAATTAGTATTCCTGAGTGAAGTTTATGTGATTCTAGTAATTTCAGTTGTTGCGGATGTTTCTTTGTTGGTTCTTGTTGCTTGTGGATGCTTCTAGATCATTCTCTATCTTTGTTGCATGTCCGCATTGATCGGTGTGCTCGTGGTCGAAGATTTTTCTCATGTGTGTTCGGGTTTTCATGTTCTTGGCCGACATGGTGGTTGTAACGTGTTGTGGATCCTTGGAGATTAAATTTTGAATGTTTGGTGTGCTCAAGGATGTTGTTTTGGGCCACAACATAATATTGTCTGATGGTGTTTGTTTCGCATTGAAAATTTATTTTTAAATTTGGGCCGACATTGTAAATATGTTTTATATTTTGGCTGACGAAGTTGTTGATACAAATCCATGTTGCGGATATATAAGAGTGGTTGTTTGTACAAACTAAAAGTGTGTGTGAGAGAAGAGGAAGATAAAATGTGCGAATAATGATCTAATCATTCGATTGTAGAGCAGAGTGTGAAGAAGTTTGAGCGAAGTGTTAAGGAGTGTTTTTGTGCTTAACCGAAACTGTAATGAGGCTTTTGTAGAAGCTATTTTCTTAGTTCATACCTTGCGGATCTAATCCAAATTTTTGTAAGACAATGTGTCTTCCTTGGGCAGTGAGCCCTCTTGTATTTGAGTAGTGAGATCTAGGAAGTGTGCCTGAATGCATGTGCATTCCCATTATTCTTCTTTATACTTTTAATAGGGTATAATATTGTGGACTAACATCCACCGTGGTTTTTCCCCTAACAGGGTTTCCACGTAAAAAATCTTGGTGTTTTTTGTGTTTATGATGTGTTGATTGTTTATGGTTCATTGTTCATGTATCATATTTGAGATTAAGTTAAGTTTGAAAAGTTTAAATAATCTTTGACAACTGATTCACCCCCCTCTCAATTGTCTGTCCTTGTTTTGCCATCAAAATTCACCAAATTTTTACTATATCATTTAAAAATCCTACAGAATTCACCAAATATGGATTGATATAAATATAATTGAAACTCTGATTTATTTTTACACATTTTATTCAGTTTTGAACTTGTGAGCTCTCAATTCAGAACCTTGATCATAGGAAAGTTACAAACTTATAACTACAAACATTGTTGCATTAGCGAATAGTGAGTCAATGAAAACCTAAAGGTAATTGATCATTTCTTCATAGTGTTATAAGATTATTTATCTCTTTGTCATTCTTGCTTCAATCTTATTAAAGATGATATTGTGTGGGGAATGAGATCTATATTATGTGATTCCTTATTAAACAAGAAGACATATTTTGGTAGCTTTTATTTCATGAGAGATGTCGAGAAGGAACAAGAGAAAGACTCCTCAAGGTGGTGAAGGGAGGCCATTGAAACACCCAAAATATAGAGTTACCATAAATTTGTACTTTGGAAATGTTTCCGGTCCATTAGATCAAGATGGAACTACATCAACGCTTGCACCAAATATTAACGAAGAATTCAATACCTCAGAGGAAGATTGAAATGAGTTAATTGAGTCAAATGAGGATGACAATGTTGTAGAAGATGTTTCAAGGGATACCCACGGTAGCCAAAATGAGTTAATTAACTTGGATGATAATGTCAATGTCGTAGATGATGTTGTTGTAAGGAAGAGGAAAAGAAAAACCAAATCAAAAATAGGGTGCAAGTGGGATATGACATAGAATTTTCAGACTGATTGGGTGTCAAAGTATGCATTCATTGAACCGGTGGAGAATGCAAACAAAGATGGACCTCCAAAAAAATGCAAGTGTAAGATTTGTTGTTGGAAATATAAAAGGGATAAGAAGTTGCAACTAAAACTCGACATTATAAAAAAGCATATTGTTAAAGTTTATGAAAAATAAATCATAGAAGGAAAGGAAAAATCAGTAGTAAGATGAAAATCAAAGGAATAATGCCTTCATGTTAAGCATGCCCTAGAATATGATGAGTATATGCAAAGAATGGTGAAGCTTGTTGAATGTGGAGGTTTAATTGAAGCTCAATTTGGAAAGATAATGATAGGAGCATAAGTGGAAAAAAGAGTTCAAATGAGTGTTGTTTTCATATTTTGTCCAGAGGGCGTCCTATGATAGAATACCCAAAATATAATAATTTATTATCATTTCTGGGCATTCCTAACTTTCTTAGCACACATTGGTTAATAAAATTTGGATGGGAATGGGAGGGTTGTCTTGTGGAGGTAGAAAAATAAGAATTACAAGAAAAATAAAATAGTTAACCTTCATTGCATTATATTTAGATGTCTTTACTATGGTAGATAATACTTCTTGGGTATGTGTATGTGTATACTATACACAAGCATGTCTGCCAACCTCATTGACTCCATGTTCATAAAATAAAGGAGAATTCGACATCACAAAATCTATTTGAGATAGTTAAGAAATATTTGAATAAAATTGGAAGTATGGATGACTTCATAATTGCCAAAAAGTTAGTGTGTGTAAAAGTTGATGGAGCTTTACTAATGTAAGGTCATAGGAACAGTCTTTTCATAAAGTTACAAACTACTTGTTCACCATACATGATTGCTATTCATTACATGACCCACATAATGAATTTAGCATTTAAAAGTGTAAGAAAGTTTCCTCCAATATCAAAAGTTGAAAATCTAGTCTTCCAGATCTACTCATACTTCTTCTGAAGTCCCAAATGGTTTGTGGAATTTCAAAATTTTGTTGAGGGAATAACAATAGGAAATAATCTTCTTAAGGATGTTGGTACTATATGGATATCCTTGCATGGACCGATGCAAAGAGATTTTTTCAGAATATCAATTCTTGATTGGAGTAACGTATGAAAATTTCCACACAACAAATAAAGTTCTTGACCTCTTACATAGGTTAAGTGATATAGAGACACTCTTAACTTTATTTAGTCTTCTCCTCATGCTGGATGAAATGAACAATATTGTGAAAAAATCCCAAGAAAGAACTGTATACATTTATGAATATAGTAAACTATGTAGAATGACATGCATGACCCTTGATAATCTATATCTGTCATATTATCCATTTGAAAGTCCAAAATTTATACACTAGCAGTTACTTACAGATTTGAACAGTCCTAAAAAAATTTATAGTTTAATGCAAGTGGGGAGTTATGTGCCTTTGTACGTGGATTTGAGATACCAATGCACTATTCTATGATGATCAAGCACTCTACTAGAGAATCTTCAGTTACAAATGAAGCTTTTAATGACATTGTTAAATATGTAAGTACTACTTTACGAACTATTGCAAAATCTCTTTCCTCAAAGATTCTACAATGATTTCCTCAATATGAACTAATTGAAGCCATGTTTATTGTGTATCCTCAATTTTGGGTCCCATCCAACTGCAAACCAAGTCCTATCCAACTTCAAACCAAACTATTTTTATAAGAACATAACTACCTTGGCTAAAAAAAATTTAAAAAGTTTTGAATACAATGGACAAAAAATAGAAGGAATTATAAATGAAACTAAGCTTAGATAGCAATCTGGTCGTTTTGCAATAAATATGATTGAATAGTTTGACTCCATGGAGAATCCCATGCAAGTGAGATCAATAACAAGGGTTTGGGAAACCTTAGGCCGAAGTGAAATATTATGTGATTCATTATTGGAAATTTTCAAACTTGTTGATTTATGTCAAATCATGACATTGGGGTTAGTGGAGGATGAGAGAGTTTTCAATGCATTGTGGTTTTTGAAATCAAAGATAAGAAACAAACTAGACAAGAATTTGGAAATTTGCTTGAGGATGTATACAACTAGGTATGATAACCAAAGTTTTCCTTTGGAAAGGGCAATCACAATTTGGAAGTCCATATGTGAAAGAAGAGGGTTGTGCAACACTTCAAATGTTAGTGGTAGTGGGACAAATGGCAATGACACAATGAATGTTGAACTTGAGATTTATTTAAGTGGACATATGTAGGGTGAAGAAAATGATGAGTCGACTCTCAATCTCATCATTAGAGTGAGGACCAGGAGGTGAATTGGCAAATACAAGGGAATTAGTAGTTTCTAGTATTTATACTACATTTCATGAATCATATTCCAAATTGTCATCGATGACATTTTATATTGTATTCCATGAAATTATGAATCAAATTGGATAAATTAACATACTACTATTTTCCACTGTTCCAATGTAGAATCTAAATCTTAAACATTGTTTTTGTTGTTTTGTTTTTTTGAATTTCAACTAGGTCTTGAAATTAACTAAAGGATAGCCAATCCTTATGCTCAAATAGCATAACTAAATTTGATCACATAATTAAATTTGTATAATAACATAGTTCCAAATATGACCATATGAAAAATAATGATCATAGATATATAACCAACACTCATACTTAGACTAGTTCCTTAGACTTGGGTTACATAGTCAGAGAAATGCAATCATATTTTGAATAACATATCTTAAACAAATTATGTCAAAGTTTGTATATCATTGCCTTACATTGATATCCTTTAGAATTTACAACCAATTATTCTGAACAATCCATGTATGCATTCAAAACCCTCAAAATCTTTAATACAACTTGAATAGAAGCTATATGTGAAATATTCAATTGCCTAAAATAGAAACGATGAACATAAATGACCCTTGATCAATTTTTATTCACAAAAGAGATGAAGTATAGAATTTAGGAGACAATTAACTGTGAAATTATCACAATATGTTCATATATTTTTAATTTCTATTGCTATACAAAATGACAATTACATATGCATTTTCCCTGTAAGATCTAGACTCGACTAGAATAAACCTAGAGCACAAACTCTCTGCTTACAAAATTCCAAGATCCTTTGCAAATAGCTTAGAATTCCCTTTTATAGAACAAAAGAGCAACAAGCTTAGAGCCATGGAAAAAATTCATATTTTCATTTGACAACATTATCCTCACGATGAGACACAAATGAATACAACTGCTTTGTGAAAGACAAAAATGAACTTTCACTAAAAGAAAAAATAGTTGTAGAGGTTGTTGAATGAAATATTCTCTAATCTTACAATGATTGTTGAACACCCAAAATATTGAGAGGGGGGGTGAATCAGTATTCTTTGAAACCACTTAAACAATTAAACATTCATTTGAAACATCATATTCAATTTTTAATAAGGAAAGAAACCATGAAAGTAATCATCAAAGCACATAACACATGAAAACCATATTTTTATGTAGAAAACCCAAAAAGGGAAAAACCACAATGAGGATTAGCTCACAATATATTGTAACAGATCATAACATATTACAAAATGGCTCTTGCCTTTTGAACTCACTATTTGGAGGACTCACTATCCAAAGAATAGGAGAAATAGAAAAGAGGGGTGGCTCACTTCCAAGATTTGAACTGCTAATAATACATCTATAATATGCATGAGATACAATTCCACTGTAGCTCAAAATACTGAATCAACACACTTCATACTACACTACTTCCACACTCTACTCTGCTTATATTTGCATCACATTCACACTATATTCACACACTTTGCATCATACTGCATTCATATTCACATCAACACTGAAAATGATCTTACATTTATATGCATTACATTTGTGCAAACACGTACATCATCAATTAGGTTGGCCTAACTAGATGAAACGTGCAATACAATAACTTCTCGTCTAAAGATTCAATCACACACGCTTTGTGCCTTAATTGAAAACTTGTAACACATAAAAATAGGTTGGAGGGGACCTATAATAACTCTATAATACTGATCAACACTTCCTTTAACTCCACACAACCCCAAACATATTAAAGGTCGACACCATAGGTGAAGTGAAACCAAAATACACCAACTGTTCATCCACAAACTAACACTTAGACCTCCAAGAAACTCACAACTTGGATCATGGATGCTACTGACACCTGTAAACACTCCCTCAAATCCGAATAACCAAATATTCTTCTGTGGTGGAATGCAGACCAATCTTAACATGTACTCTATACTGGTAGACTTGATACATTTTCATCATTATCTTCGATACCAGAGGACATAAAGACGTAAAAATTTAGATTAAGATTCCTCTGACATACACCAAAATTACCGTAGAACTGCAGACCAAAATTTTTCAAGGCGGAGAAATGCGGATCTAAAAACTTATACTTTGTGCACTAAAAAGTTGTATTATGGACTTAGTCGAATATTCAACACATCTATTTTGTACCAGAGCAAAACTATTGCATATGTATAGTGGATTTCAATCACCTCAATCACTTATGCTTCACTAGTTAGCTATACATCAACCTTCACATCAATTCACAATGTTGACATCAATGACAACACTGTATATGCTCATGCTCATGCTCATGTTGCCAACAAACATACCAATGGAAATATCCTCAAAATTCCAACAATGATGAGGTAGCATGGAGAAAGTGAATGATGATTTTGTTAAGCTTTTTTGTCCATATTGATAACATAGGTGTTACCTATTTTTCACTCCGAGCTCAAACAGGTAGAGCTTGATGAAATTCATCATTTATAGGTACAAAAATTTTCATGTTTTGCTGATTAAGTGATCATTGATCATCATTGAGATCATCTTACATATGAATCATAGTTTTATTGTGCAAACATTTAAAACAGAAAATTGAGAAAATTTGCATAGTGATGCTTTTATTTATTTTGTAAAAAATGTTGAATTCCACACAAGCCGTGGAAGTAACTTTTGGATTTTTACAATCAAGTAAGGAATGCTTAAACAATGGTATGCTATACAACTGAAAATAATAGAAGCATAGGGTAAAAAATGATCCGTCATTGCCTGGAATGACGAATCGTTGACGGTTGAGGTTCAGTTGTGACGTCAGTTTTAGCTCCGTTTCCAGCTTCAGCTCCGGTTTCCAGCTCCAAAAGCATCTGCAGGAAAGATTAAAATGGCGTTAGAGATGGTCTCTAAGCAATAATGGATCAAATCCTATCATATGTCTACACTACTGACAGGAATATAAGATGCAGTCGATCAAGCATCCATCAGATGATTGAAAAAAATCAAGAGAAAAAGCGTAATTCAATGGAAGCTTTCAGCTTCTTTTATTTTGCTAACATGATTGTTTCAGTGTGCAGGTACAGGTTCATCATGTTCGAGATCATTTTATCAGATATGTGGAGTAAAACGGGCTCCCACAAGGGTTGAGCTCGGCATATCAAAAGGGACATATTCACAATTTTCATTCGAGGTACATGAATATTGATAACAGATATGTAAAGTAGCATATTACATTCATTTTTTTCATTTTCTGTTCAACTCTACTTTGTTTTTCTTTACATTGCATCTAAATGAAATGTAGAGCATCTTTACATTAAAGAGAGACAGAGTATTCATGCATCTAAAGTATTCATAGCTTCAAAAGCATGTAGTGATCATGCATTTAAGTTCAAGAGGCAGCATAAAACAAAAAATTTCATGATTCATCAACTCAGAATATGATTAGGTGGATGCAAGTCATTACTTTGAAAGGTCCAGATTTAAGCAATTATCATTTATAAACAACACTTTGATAAAAATCAGAAATATTTTATCAAAAATATTCAAAGGTGTCACAGGACAGTGAATCAAGATTTCATGTTCTCCAAAGATCATACGATGAAGTTTTAGATTTCTAAAGCCAACATAAACACAGAAAATGCAGTTTTGAATTTAAAAGCTTGCTTTTAAAAGAGAAATCAGATCTATGAAATTTATAAAATGCCCAGATTTAGAGAAACATGGCTGTATTTCCAAAAAAATTGAAGTATTTCATCTTGAGTTTAAAAGCTTGTTGTTTATGAACAGAAATCAGATCTATGAGATTAAAAATGCCCAACTTCAGATTTAAAGGAAAAACGTGGCTGTAGAATGCATAAAATGAAGTATTTTATCTGTTGTGAGTCCAAAATGCTACGTTTTGCAGAAAATCAGAAAGGAAATCCTCATGGCGCAGCTTGAAAGTGAAGTTTTTTGCAGATTCAAAGAGAGAAAAATGCCCAAATTTGAAAAACGTGACTGTATTTTAACAGAAAATTGAAGCATTTCATCTTTTGTGAGTTAAAATGCTATGTTTTTGTAGAAAACAGAAATTTATGTCCATGGTGCAGCTTACAAGAGTAAAAATATTGCAGATCTAAAGCAGAAAAAGACCAGATTCGATTTTTGCAAGCAAGTTTATTCTTTATTTTTAAAGAAAATACTTCCAGATGTTCATGGCAGCTTCAAGAAAAGAAGAGAACTTCCAGAAATTCGCACAAATGCAGAAAATAACCAGACTTTTATCTCAAAATACCTGATGAAATCTTCTTATTTTCGAATTTGAAAAGTTCTTGCAGCAAGTTCGTAGCTCAAGAAGTCAATGTCGGCCAAACAAGATGCAGATTCATGCCCAGTTCGCACAAAGATCACAGAAAAATGAAAGAACACCATTTAAAACAGAAAATCGCGTCCAAAATGCTCTCCATGTTTTTGGAAAAATGTCTTTTGCTCTTATTTCGACCAAAAGAAACCATATTCAAAGTTCAACAATGGTGAAAATCCAGAAAACAACAAGTTCGTGGCTAGGGTTTGAGGAGTGGCCGTGCCCAACAAAGAGGAGACTTCATAAAAATGCAAAATGAAATGTCTTTGTTGCTTTTTAGGGTTCGAACCCTAATAATTTCGACCTCTTATTCATTCGCCCTAAATTCATTTTGATACTTTTGCAAATGATTTTCAATAATCATTGTTTTTTTATTCTCCATGGTTAAGTGGTCGGCCTTGTCAAATAATAATGAAGTTGGGTGTAAGGTTTTATGGCCGAAAATCTAAAATCATTTCCTAATATATGCTGAGTGAAGTGTATGAAGCTATGACAGGAAATTCAATTTTTGCAAAAGGGTTAAACATTTGTTTATTTGCATTAAATCTTGTAAACTAATTAATTAAATGATATTTCTTAAATCATTTAATTAATTTAGTATTTTAAAATGCAAATAAATAAATGTTATATAAAGCTGAGTTATAACTATTTGCTTAAACTGAAGATTGATTGTGCAAAGGTGGACTTTAGAGTTACATGGGCGGATTGGTAAAAATGAGGCAGTTTTGCATGCTTTAAGCCACTTTTTCAGGGAGTTGCAATTCAGTTGGAATAGTGCATGTATCAATTATGACTTGGTAGTGAGTTTGAGCTTGATTGGACTTATTTTTGCATGGTTTTGGGCCTCCTTTTCAGAGATATTTTCTTCTGCTCAGATTTGGCTTTGGAATTATCACCCTTTCTTGGAGTTGGACTTCCAGTTCTTTTTGCATGCCTTTTGGAAAGGTTTTTTGTATATATTGAAAAACTTAACTATTTTTTAATCTAGTTCTTGTTTTTCAACCTTTGCACTCTGCAAAGTGAATCATCTTGTAACTTAGCATTTATTTACAGATTAATATAGCAGTGTTTTTTACAGGTTCAAAGTGTGTAATTGCAGAGAATTCCTTAAAGTTTCAGTATTTTAGAATTCGCCTTCAAGTTTCAAGCATCTTTGTCATGTGGGATTGATCGAAGTGATTATTGTGTTTGTAATTTATGAAACCTTTAAATATTTCTATCTCCTTAATGAATTTTGTATGCATCCAAGTTTAAGTCCATTGGTTAAACATTGTGCTGATCAATAATTGAACAGTCTAGTTGTGGGAATCATATTTTCCTTCTATGATTGTTTCTTTTAAAAGCCTTTGTTTAAAATATTCAAGTGTTTAAGCTTGCAGATCTAGTTGTGCGAATGAAAATAGTGAGTAATTGTTCTGTGAGTTAAGTCTGCATATTGAATTCTTCGGTGCATCACCATAGTTAGAATTTCATAGTTCAAATATTAAACTTAGTCTTTCTCCCTTTTCCAGCAAATCACTCAATTATTAACTAGAAAATTAAATAGGAACCAGCCTAGAATTTGGAGGTCTAATTCCTTATAGGATACCCATAGCCTGGAATTAGTTCCAATGTTTCAACAGATTGCTGAATTAATTATTCAAGCATACGGGTGCAATATGAATTGACAACAATTTTTGGCACGCCCGGTGGGACTCTGAAGATCACTTCAGAGAAGAAATTCAAAGATACAAACTTCTGTTCTGGTATATACAACAGCATATTTTCACCTTTTGGAGGTACAAATTTATACCTGGTGACTCCGAGCATAATTCACTGGTTTTAGCAGACGAAGTGCTGGTATGTTTCAACTACAAGCTTAATATTCTAATTTCTAGCATTTATATGAGTAGAAATGACATATTTTCATAATCAACATGTATACCCACTTCTGTTTCATGAAATTCATGCCAATCCACATCCCTATCAGCCATATCAGGCTAGTCAAGCTGCTGGTTTTATCCCAAACAGCCATGCAACATCCTATCAGCATGCTAAACATGCTTACCTCCCACCCACCCCTGCTCAGCCTTCGGATCAACATTTGCACGTCCAGACTCAGCTTCAAGAGGTTGATTATATGAAAAGTAACATGAATAACATGAAAGACATACTGTCAGAAATCGCAAAGCAGATAGAAGAGTTTAAGAGGCAGTAGGAGCTTGATACACAATAGCAGGAATTAGAGTATAAGGCCTACCTTCATGAGCAGGAATTGGAGATACAAAGGAGATAGTTTGAAGAAAATCTCAAGAGGGAGTTAGCTACAAAGGAAGATCAGATCAAGTCTTTGCTTCCTCAAAAGCATGATATTCGAACAGCTTCTTGCTTTCCAGATCAGTTTCAAGAGGAAGAACTTTCAAGGTATGAAATTCCAAATTTTACAACCATTCATCCTTCGCAAGTGGAGAAAGCTAATCTAGTATAGCCTAGTGTGGTTACAGAGCAACCCATTGATAAGGACACCTTATTCCTGATGGAGAAGGTCAGAAATGTAAACCCATTGCATTTAGCTTTGGAAGTTTATCGATTAGAGCAGCAAAAGAATGAACAGAAAGAGCAAGAAGTTGTTGCTACTTGTGTTGTGTCCCCAGCTCAAAATCACCATATTACATGCAAAGAGGGTATTGGTGAGGGTATTGGTTCATGCTTAGTGCTGAATCCCTCGGATTTTGACTCATTTGAAAAAATTTCTAATGCTATTTATAGCGTGGCTGAAAACAGAGTACATAAATTACCAGTTAAAGATCTTCACTTGCAGAGAGAGGATGCCTTAGCTTCATTGGAAAAGGCACCATATGAGGAGGAGCGGTTAGTTTATTTGTTTGACCAACTACCTGGTTTCATTGAGCAAGCTGAAAATAGCACACAGGAGCCTAACTTACCAGTTAATTTGAAACACTCAGAAGATATTCCAGAGCATGATGTGTTGTTGGTTCGAGATGAGATTGAGACCTTAATCCATTTGAGATAGCAAGAGTGCATTTCTGTTTTGGAGGGTAATGAGAATAATCTTCATGATGTTTCCCAGATTGAATAAGCAAGTAGATTAAAAATTGTGTTTCAAAAGGATGATCTTGAATCTAAGGTAAGCCCTCTCATGCCACCAAGTATTGAAGATGATGAAGAAGCCCTGTTCTGGAATGACCTTGAATCCTTTGTTTCAAGATTAGATGATAAACAAGAGCAAACTGAGCATGTTTATGTAGAGAAAATTGAAAGTGAATCTCAGAATTATTCTGATTTATTTGATGAACTTCCTCAATTTGTCGATGAAAATGAGGACAACATATGTTTACTAACATCAATGTCTACCTTTGAGCAGCAGAGTGATGAGACTCATCTGAATCCAATTCAAGATCATGAATTGGATGAGAATATGTTTTCAGTCATAATAGATGTCTTTTGCTCTAACATTGATGATAGTTTAATACCGTATGAACCAGTAGCATGCAATCAGCTTGTTCAGATCAAAGAGCCACACATTCCTTCATTTCATTTATGTGAATTAGCGTCTCTTTCAGATCATATTGAAATTGAGGCAACAAGAAGGAAGGAGGAAAATCTTAAACTACATACAGTGGAGCAGTCTAGTCAACAATCTGGAGTACCAACAATTGATAAGCATGAAAACAACAATAAGAGGCCAAGTTTTATGCTCTCTAAAGGGTGTCCGATCAAATATTTGTCCAAGGAGGGGTCTACAGAATTACCACAAGTCATGGTTCTGCCAAAGCATGTGATTGCCACTACGGAGCAGCAAGTTAATCTTAGCTATATGCCTCAAAATAACGTCTTTGGTGGTCAGTCAAATAAGGAAGGTATGTTTTTTATGATGATCCAAACTATGCTGACAACAGTTTTTGAATAGAAGGAGCAGCGGTTAATCAAATGTCTATACTTATTTTTGATTAATCTTATGGGTTTGAAACATCCTTTGTTGTTGAGGAAGGGCAACTATTTCTCACAGCCAGTAAATGGTCATGTCTGAGCACTAACACTGTTGGTTAGTGTAGGGTAGGGTAGGGTTTTTTGTTTTGCTTTCAATAAGTGCCCCGTGGCACATTTCATTCCAGTATTTTTTTTATTTTAATAAAGTGCAGTTGCTGCACCTGGTTTTTCAGATTATGTCTTCAACAGAATTGCAGTAGTTTCTTTCAAGTTTTTGTTTGATGCTGAGTTACAGCTTTCTGAGTTAAAACATAACAGAATATGGACTCCATGCCCAATGGATATGCTAGGCAACTGGTCTATTGTGTTTAGCAGGAAAACACTCCGCAGAGGTCGCCAATTTGTTACCTATTTTTCACTTCGAGCTCAAACAGGTAGAGCTTGATGAAATTCATCATTTATAGGTACAAAAATTTTCATGTTTTGCTGATTAAGTGATCATTGATCATCATTGAGATCATCTTACATATGAATCATAGTTTTATTGTGCAAACATTTAAAACAGAAAATTGAGAAAATTTGCATAGTGATGCTTTTATTCATTTTGTAAAAAATGTTGAATTCCACACAAGCCGTGGAAGTAACTTTTGGATATTTACAATCAAGTAAGGAATGCTTAAACAATGGTATGCTATACAACTGAAAATAACAGAAGCATAGGGTAAAAGATGATTCGTCATTGCCTGGAATGACGAATCATTGACGGTTGAGGTTCAGTTGTGACGTCAGTTTTAGCTCCGTTTCCAGCTTTAGCTCCGGTTTCCAGCTCCAAAAGCATCTGCAGGAAAGATTAAAATGGCGTTAGAGATGGTCTCTAAGCAATAATGGATCAAATCCTATCATATTCCTACACTACTGACAGGAATATAAGATACAGTCGATCAAGCATCCATCAGATGATTGAAAAAAATCAAGAGAAAAAGCGTAATTCAATGGAAGCTTTCAGCTTCTTTTATTTTGCTAACATGATTGTTTCAGTGTGCAGGTACAGGTTCATCATGTTCGAGATCATTTTATCAGATATGTGGAGTAAAACGGGCTCCCACAAGGGTTGAGCTCGGCATATCAAAAGGGACATATTCACAATTTTCATTCGAGGTACATGAATATTGATAACAGATATGTAAAGCAGCATATTACATTCATCTTTTTCATTTTCTGTTCAGCTCTACTTTGTTTTTCTTTACATTGCATCTAAATGAAATGTAGAGCATCTTTACATTAAAGAGAGACAGAGTATTCATGCATCTAAAGTATTCATAGCTTTAAAAGCATGTAGTGATCATGCATTTAAGTTCAAGAGACAGCAGAAAACAAAAACTTTCATGATTCATCAACTCAGAATATGATTAGGTGGATGCAAGTCATTACTTTGAAAGGACCAGATTTAAGCAATTATCATTTATAAACAACACTTTGATAAAAATCAGAAATATTTTATCAAAAATATTCAAAGGTGTCACAGGACAGTGAATCAAGATTTCATGTTCTCCAAAGATCATACGATGAAGTTTTAGATTTCTAAAGCCAACAGAAACACAGAAAATGCAGTTTTGAATTTAAAAGCTTGCTTTTAAAAGAGAAATCAGATCTATGAAATTTATAAAATGCCCAGATTTATAGAAACATGGCTGTATTTCCAAAAAAATTGAAGTATTTCATCTTGAGTTTAAAAGCTTGCTGTTTATGAACGGAAATCAGATCTATGAGATTAAAAATGCCCAACTTCAGATTTAAAGGAAAAACGTGGCTGTAGAATGCATAAAATGAAGTATTTTATTTGTTGTGAGTCCAAAATGCTATGTTTTGCAGAAAATCAGAAAGGAAATCCTCATGGCGCAGCGTGAAAGTGAAGTTTTTTGCAAATTCAAAGAGAGAAAAATGCCTAGATTTGAAAAACGTGACTGTATTTTAATAGAAAATTGAAGCATTTCATCTTTTGTGAGTTAAAATGCTATGTTTTTGCAGAAAATAGAAATTTATGTCCATGGTGCAGCTTACAAGAGTAAAAATATTGCAGATCTAAAGCAGAAAAAGACCAGATTCGATTTTTGCAAGCAAGTTTATTCTTTATTTTTAAAGAAAATACTTCCAGATGTTCATGGCAGCTTCAAGAAAAGAAGAGAACTTCCAGAAATTCGCACAAATGCAGAAAATAACCAGACTTTTATCTCAAAATACCTGATGAAATCTTCTTATTTTTGAATTTGAAAAGTTCTTGCAGCAAGTTCGTAGCTCAAGAAGTCAATGGCGACCAAACAAGATGCAGATTCGTGCCCAGTTCGCACAAATATCACAGAAAAATGGAAGAACACCATTTAAAACAGAAAATCGCGTCCAAAATGCTCTCCATGTTTTTGGAAAAACATCTTTTGCTCTTATTTCGACCAAAAGAAACCATATTCGAAGTTCAACAATGGTGAAAATCCAGAAAACAACAAGTTCGTGGCTAGGGTTTGAGGAGTGGCGGCGCCCAGCAAAGAGGAGACTTCATAAAAATGCAAAATGAAATGTCTTTGTTGCTTTTTAGGGTTCGAACCCTAATAATTTCGACCTCTTATTCATTCGCCCTAAATTCATTTTGATACTTTTGCAAATGATTTTCAATAATCATTGTTTTTTTATTCTCCATGGTTAAGTGGTCGGCCTTGTCAAATAATAATGAAGTTGGGTGTAAGGTTTTATGGCCGAAAATCTAAAATCATTTCCTAATATATGCTGAGTGAAGTGTATGAAGCTATGACAGGAAATTCAATTTTTGCAAAAGGGTTAAACATTTGTTTATTTGCATTAAATCTTGTAAACTAATTAATTAAATGATATTTCTTAAATCATTTAATTAATTTAGTATTTTAAAATGCAAATAAATAAATGTTATATAAAGCTGAGTTATAACTATTTGCTTAAACTGAAGATTGATTGTGCAAAGGTGGACTTTAGAGTTGCATGGGTGGATTGGTAAAAACGAACCAGTTTTGCATGCTTTAAGCCACTTTTTCAGGGAGTTGCAATTCAGTTGGAATAGTGCATGTATCAGTTATGACTTGGCAGTGAGTTTGAGCTTGATTGGACTTATTTTTGCATGGTTTTGGGCCTCCTTTTCAGAGAGATTTTCTTCTGCTCGGATTTGGCTTTGGAATTATCACCCTTTCTTGGAGTTGGACTTTCAGTTCTTTTTGCATGCCTTTTGGAAAGGTTTTTTGTATATATTGAAAAACTTAATTGTTTTTCAATCTAGTTCTTATTTTTTGGCCTTTGCACTCTGCAAAGCGAATCATCTTGTAACTTAGCATTTATTTACAGATTAATACAACAGTGGTTTTTACAGGTTCAAAGTGTGTAATTGCAGAGAATTCCTTAAAGTTTCAGTATTTTAGAATTCGTCTTCAAGTTTCAAGCATCTTTGTCATGTGGGATTGATCGAAGTGATTATTGTGTTTGCAATTTATGAAACCTTTAAATATTTCTGTCTCCTTAATGAATTTTGTATGCATCCAACTTTAAGTCCATTGGTTAAACATTGTGTTGATCAATAATTGAACAGTCTAGTTGTGGGAATCATATTTTCCTTCTATGATTGTTTCTTTTAAAAGCCTTTGTTTAAAATATTCAAGTGTTTAAGCTTGCAGATCTAGTTGTGCGAATGAAAATAGTGAGTAATTGTTCTATGAGTTAAGTCTGCATATTGAATTCTTCGGTGCATCACCATAGTTAGAATTTCATAGTTCAAATATTAAACTTAGTCTTTCTCCCTTTTCCAGCAAATCACTCAATTATTAACCAGAAAATTAAATAGGAACCAGCCTAGAATCTGGAGGTCTAATTCCTTATAGGATACCCACAGCCTGGAATTAGTTCCAATGTTTCAACAGATTGCTGAATTAATTATTCAAGCATACGGGTGCAATCTGAATTGACAACAATAGGCTTTTAAAAAAACCATTGGAGTTGATACTGACTATAATAAAAGAAAAAAAGTAGGCAAAACTCCATCAAACCTGTAGACAACTAATTTCTTCAAAATTTCATGTCATTTAATTTATTATACTTTTCATTCCATTCTACATATGTCCTCTTTGATGGTCATGGGAATAAAAGCACCTTGTCCACATTGTGATTGTATTCTAGATATCTTACATCTAAAAGTTCTCTAGTTTCTTTACAAAATATATCTAGACCTTTCTTAGAGAAGATTAAGGAGGCTTATGATTATCTTTGAATAAGTTACTATCCACCACTATTTTATTTAGAAAATAGTTTTTGTCCCCTTGATCAATTGCTTCATAATTACTAGCAAGGTTTTATAGAGCTCAATGTGGATGTTTCTAAAATCTTTGACTATAAACCCCAACACATTTCTAAATTCTTCTATAGTAATGGGTAACATTTCTTCTATGCTATCTTTATTAACAATTACTTATTTTTTACCATCATAATTGTGGGCGTAGACCATGATAAATTTTGGGCAAGGGAAAACCTCATGTAACATCATACATCCCAATCCAACTACCCATGGTGTAGTGCTACTATTAATTGGTATTGCTTTACTAAATTGATAATTTTCATTTTCTTTGCAACCTTATTCTCACATGAAAATCTAAGTTCCAAGGTAAGCCTACCATAGATTATAGGATCATAAATATCATGACATTCATCCATTAAACCTGGGGTTTTAAGTAGTCTGACATAATCCATTTTTTTATTTGATTTTACTTTGACTTTCCCAATATTTGGTCTAGTAGTGGTGGTAGACATGCTTGTACAATGTGAACTCTCAAGTTCTCAACTCTAAACCCAAGATTGAAAAATTAAGAAACAATGAAACATAAGATTTATGTCTTTCACTTACCCAAAATTTGATTCTTGAAAAGATGAATACATAGACCCTGACAGATGTGGATTAGTTGTCTTGGATCTTAGAATCTCCCTGGTGCATTGCAATGATCAATCTCCCCATCTCTTGATCCTCTCACTTCAAAATAAAATCAATTAGCAGTAGCAAGCTCAATTCTTTCTTTTTTTATTTTTATTTTTTTCAAATATTGAAGTGAATGAAATGTGATACTTCTAGACTACACAATTAGTACATTCTAATTATGTATTGAAGCTTCAAACTAAATTCAATAGTTGTCCTGCATTTCTCCAACTTCAATTAATTGATCACTTTTGTTGAGAGGTGGCGTCATTCCAATGTACCTTCTCAAATAAATTCATAATCATTGTTTTTTACAAATCTAATGGTTTTATTCAGAGGTTTGAGTTCACAAGTCAATCGCTTCGTGCATTTCATTGCGAAATTCAACTACAACCATCCATCAAATGTTCATCCAACAGTCGAGTAATTTAATACATTTTTTTTTGAACTTTCTAAGGAATAATATTGTCATATCAAATATCAAATAAAAATATTAATTATAAAATATAATAGTTAACAAGAGCATGTGATTAACTACTTAAGACACTCCATGTCATGTCACTCTGCATGTCATCTGAGTGGGTCCATTGAAAATAGTGCCTTGAAAAAGGTGAGTGATGCTAGCTAAAAGTTCACATGGCAACTTTCCGTAGTTTCATGGATTGAAATGGGACCCACTTTGAAGAGCTTGTAGACTCATAGAATTAGTGAAATATGTCTATGCCACTTTTCCATGATTCCACACTTAAGAACTTCTTCCACTTTGAGGAGTTTGCAAACTTACGAAACCATGCCCAATGATTCTAGGTGTTAACCTTTCCACGATTCTGCATCTTCTTTTTTATTTATTGAACAAGCTTCCATGGACATGCAAAAGCCAATGAGAAAGAGAACAAATGTAACCTTTCCATTGTTTCATAGCTTTACTTTTTCTTAATAAAATATAGCATGCAGACTCATGGAAACTAATGGAAACATGATGTACAAGGCAAGCAGTGGGACCACTAAAGGTATTAGTGTAGATTCACTTAAGTGTTTTTAATATGCACATGCAATAATTTGGAAAAGCGGTCATTGGGAAATAATAAAGGGATTGGTAACCTTATGATATAAAAATTGTGGTGTAAAAGGGATTCAATGCTAGAATGAGAAGGTGATAGGTGTCTCAAGCGAGGGCCAAAAATAACCAAACCACTTAAGTAGTGAATCTAAACATGTGTTTTAAAGTTGTTTTAAAGTGTGCTAGGATATAGAATCAGTAAGCAATAAAAGGGGGCTAGTTTGAAAATAAAACAAAAGCCATGAATAAACACTCAAGTGATTGGGAGACCGGAGCCAATGGTCAACGAGAAAACATGAAAAAGTGCAAGGGGTTTTCAATGAAGTCTTAAGTGTTTTAATAACACACATGAATAAAAGGTCAAACGTTGATCTTTGTAAATCTAATGACTCTAGGGTGTTTCTAGAGGTTTGAGTTCACAAGACTAACACTTTGAACATTTCATTTTAAAATGTAATTGTAGTTGTCCATCAAACATTCATTGAAAGGTAAATAAAATATAAAACATTTGGGTTGCAACTAACATGACACGCCATGAAGACTTAAGTGTTTTAATAATGCATGTGAATAAAAGGTCAAATATCGATCTTTGTAAATCTAACAGCTCTAGGGTGACTCCAAAGGTTTGAGTTTGCAAGTCTAGTGCTTCACACATTTTGTTTCGAAATGCAACTATAGTTGTCCAGCAAATGGTGAAATATTTGTGTATATTAATTTTAATTTTCTGTTGCAACTTAAGAAAATTGGAATGAACCGAGGAAGTTTAACATCAAAATATGTTGACACTTGTCTCCATTCAAGAGATTTTATGTAGGAATTTGGGTGTGTGGAAAGTTTGTCCCGAAATAGATTGATATATAACATTTGATATTTTTGCCACACACACTATGATTTTTATTTGCATACAAGTTTATTTCTAATAATATAAGAGATTTATTGAATTGTTACATTAAAATAACATAGAATTGAATTGTAGAGAAAAATTCAAGAGAATATTGAAAGCTGTAAGTACCCCTAGTCTAAGCAAGTGCCTACTTATCAAGAGCTAAGAATAAAGAAAAAATGGGAGATTTCCCAGGATCTAAGCAACATGAACTGGGCTAAACAAATCTTAAGAAAAAGTACTATATGGATTCCTCCTGATTTGGGATGGGTGAAATGTAATTTCGATGGATTCTCAAAAGGAAGTCCTGGGCTGGTAGGAGTAGGAGGAGTGGTTAGGGATGAAAGAGGAATCTACCTTCCAGGATACAACAAAGGTTTGGGAACAACAACGAATATCTTTGTTGAAGCACATGTTGTTTGGGTTTGAATTGGTTATCTCAAAGACAATTGGTACAAGAGGGTTATTGTGGAGGGAGATTCTAAGATTATTATTGACTACCTTAATAATATAGTGGATGCTCCTTGGGAAATTAATGACCTTCTGGATGACTGTAAAATCATGTTACAATCTTTCCAACATTACAAGACCCACCATACTTTTAGAGAAGGTAATATGGAAGAAAATGCAATGGCTAATCCTTGTTTAAGACATGAAGTTTTAAAGTATTGGGTTTTCTCTAATCTACCTAATCAATTAAAAGAAATATTTGTTAAGGATAGATTGGGAATGATTGATGGAATGGAATCTTGGATTAATTATGGACAAAGTAGCAATAATTAAAACATTTGGTGGCATATTAGCAAGTTGACAAGATGGACTGGGTGGCATGAGGGAAAAGGTACGTTGAATCCCAAAGTAATAAGAGGATTGAGACAGAAAGGACAGAGTATTTGGATCGTTTTGTACTTCGAAAAGGAAGGATTAAATTAGAAAATAATGAAAGCAATAAGCACCACAAGAAATAGAAATAATGATTTTAGAAATGACATTTTGACATGTGCTAAGGTGGACGGGAATACAAGTAATAAATTAAATATAATCATGACTAAGAAAGGTGGCGGAGCTGACAGTCTTAATTATGATGGGGCTCAAAAAGGTGATTTATGACTTAGCTCAATTTTCAAACATCCTATCAATTATTTGGAGCCGTTATTCTCTCAAATGAATAAACACAAGGTTTTCATCCAAACTGAGTTTATTGAGTTTCCTGTTGCCATTGTTGAGAATGAAAATGGGCAAAGAAAATTCCATGGGAGTTTCCTGCTAGTTTAAGGACTGTTAATGGCCATTGGTGCCAAGACTTTCATATGTTAAAATCCTGTTATAGTTATAGTCTTCATATTGACACTACTTTAAGGTTATTCGGCTATAACCATATATACTGGTGGGACTTCATGAAAAATTGGATGTGTTCTTTTGCTATGTATGATAGAACTATAATGTTTGATCAGGAGGGTATTGGTTAAGTTTTGATTGATGGGTGGGGGAAGTGTCTTTTAGGTCTACTTCCTTATGTTGTTTTGAATGACTGATGTTCTTTAAATTGTTGTACTATTTTGTAAGGGTCAAAGCCCTTTCCCTGCTTACTTAATCAAAAAAATATAATAGAATTGTTATATTAAATAACATAGAATAAAGATGTAATAATATAAAACTAATATTAATTGAGATAATATAAATATACTTGTCAAAATTTACATATTTGATAATGTAGTACGCATAAAGGTGCTTGAAAAATATACATGAGAAAGTTATAGAGTAATAGAATCTTGCTAGTAGTAGAAGGCAATATTCACATACATTTAGCAAAATTATGCAAAAAATTTTCATTTCTTGCTCTTCCTAATCATATTGTAAAAATTCATTCCTGAGAAAATCATATCCCAAGCAGCTAGTTGACGATGTACCACTAAAGAGATATTGCGGATATTCAACACAAAAGGATGCCAGGTTATAACAAATCTTTCATTTAAGAAGCATGGAATATCCCTTAACATAAGGATTCCCACTCCAATATGCGTAGCAGCCAAAAAATCCCTTAGGCTTGCTAGATAATCCTCTCGAACCATAAGACTCACTAGGAACAACACATTAGCCTGTGGAAATCCAATGTCTAGTAAAGAAGCCATGAATTGTGAAGAAATATCAATGTTCACTTGATATCTATTTGCAACTGAACTACAAATTCAAAGCCCAAATCTATCTTGATAAAATAGTAAAAGGTCAAAATTTTAAGATTATGTAAATTAAAAAGATCCTATACCTTTACTATCTTACTCCCTTAGATTTAGCTTGAAGTGGAGACACCCTTCTCCACTTGATGTGCTCTTCTTAATTTTCAAACTTCAATGGATGTGGATTGATCTCAACACTAGCATAATTTTGGCACAAAAATGGATTCTTTGATGGTAATTGAACAACATAATTTTAGCACAAGTTGATGGATGATGATTGAAGAGTAAGGCTCCAATTTATAGATTTTTGGTGGTCAAAATGGATAGTTAGGATAGATGGTTGGGTTGCATGAGAATATGGATATTTATTGAGAAAGTGACATGTGGCATGGGGAAGAGGGTTAGGTGTACTCACACATGTGTGAGAACAAATTGGGAAGAACATGAGGTTGACATGCATAGTAGTTTTTGGAAAATCTAAGGGGAGAAATTAATGAGAGTGACATGTGGATGAAAGAGGAAATTGTAGGGTGGATACACATGGGGAATAGGATCTCACACATGTGTGAGAATTGAAGAGGGTTAGGGAAACATGTCACATGAATACAAGTTTGGGTATTTGCAATAATTTTTAATTAGAGAAAATATAAATGATGATTAAAATGGATTAATTAATTAATTAGGTTTTGAAGAATTAATGAGTGGGGGCTAAGGTTGAGTTAATTAGGTTAATCAACCTTTAGAAGAAATTTACTAATTAAATGTAATTTAATTAATTACAAGGATATTAATTAAATAATAAATTATTTAATTAATTTTAGGAAATTGGAAAATGTTGAATTACAAACAATGACTAATTAAATATTAATTTAATTAATTACGTAATCTTGGCATATTGGTAATGGTGAGAAGGAAAAATTCTGGGAAGACTCATGGGAGGGCTTCCCAGCCTTGAAGGAGAATGGTGAGCTGCAATAATTAAAACTCTAGTTTACAGAACATTGGGGAGAAGAAGTCAGTGATTACATGGAATTCAAAGGAGATGCGTTAGGGGGTGAATGGAACTAGAAATCATTATAGAATGTTGAGATTTCAGATCGAAAGAGAATGCTGATGCAGGAGATCTTCCAATCTAGGAAGGTTTTGAATTCCAATAGGGAAGATAAGGTAGTATGGTGTGGTGTAGTAGATGGGAAATATTCGGTCAAATTAGGGTACCAATTTCTAGACATAGAAATTAGTAATGAAAAATGGCCGACAAGTTTGTGCTAGGGAAAAGAGTGCTTACCAAAAGTAGGGGCATTTGCATAGTTGGAACTTAGGGGACACATTCAAATAGGAGAAAGAAGGAAACATTTAGGTTTCTGTGGGATGACTAGATGTGTGATGTGTGCAGAGGCAGAGGATACAAGTGATCATCTGCTATTACATTGCAAAGTGGCAGCTTCATGTTGGGAAATGTTAAGGAAGTCCTTGGGTTGGAAAGGTCCTACTCTGGAATCATTAAGGAAGGTTTTTGAAGGATGGCCTCTCTTGAGAAAAAAGACAATTTTCTCTTGTGTTTGGAAGGTCAACCCCTCTATAGTTGTATGGGAAATCTGGAAAGAGAGAAATAGGATAATTTTTCTAGATAAGGAAGTCTTTAGAAAGGTTACATTGGAGAATTAATCATGCATAGAAGAGGTGGTAGGAGTAGTGACATCGTAGTATTTCAATTCAAAGATCCCATTCACCATGGAAGATAAACACATTCGGGCACAATGGCCAAGAATCTGCTTTCGGCTAGTTAAGGGGCCTTGCAAGGTTAAACCAGCTTCTAGTTTGTTTGAGTTGGTGATTTGGGAAAAACCTTTGGAAGGATGGTGGAAAATTAATTTTGATGGGGCATCAAAAGGGAATCCTGAACCATCAGGGGTAGGATTCATAATTCAAGATTGGAAAGGTGATTTTTTTGCATTAGGAGTGAAGAAGCTAGATGAAGGAACAAACAATACAACTGAAGCCATGGCAGCTTTAACGATGATCAAGCTTGGAAAAAGGTTGGGAGCCACAAAAATACATTTGGAAGGAGATTATTTAATAATTATACAAGCAGTGATTAAAGGGTCGATAAATGTGTGGCATCTCCAAAATGTAATAGAAAAAATAAGAGAAGAGTTGAATTCATGTGAAAAATTTACGGTTAGCCAAATTAGGAGAGTGGGGAATGTTGAAGTTGATGTCCTTTCGGGGCATTGACATTTAGGTAAGTTGGAGATTTAAATTTTGAAGATTTAAGGAATGTAGAGTTGGCAGATTAAGTTTTCAAAGTGGGAGTACAGTGCATTAATTAGACGAGATAGGCTTCAGATTGAAGTAGATTTGAAAATATGGGAGAATGGCTAGAAAAGGTGGTGGTGGTATCTCAGTACGTTGAGGAATTAAAAATAGAATGTGGCCATCAAGGTGAGTTAAATCCTCCGCCATCAGTACGCTTATCACATTGCGTTTGGTGAGGAAACGAAAAATCCCAGGAGAAGAATTTGCAATGTCAGTGGTGGAACAGGGTAATCATGGAGGAAAATTTTACTTTCCTCTCCAAACAACTCAATCCTTTTTATGGGGATGCATCTACACAACGATTATTGGGAATGTTTCTCATTGAAGATGAAAGGCTGGTAAAGTGTGTGAAAATGATTTTGGGAAGAGATTTTGGAATCCTTAGACATCGTTATAAAATGAACATGGATGTGTATTCCATGATTGCAGTGTGGGGTCTGGACCTTGGCGAAACGGTGGAAACTGTGAGGGAAGTGTTGGTAACATTGGTGCATGAGGATTTCCTGGTTGGGATGGAAAGTATTCTTGAATGGGTTGTTCCAAGTTTGGGGTTAAACATTAATGAAGGAAAAGGAATAGAAGAATTTGAGGAGCCTATTGGATGCATACCCTTTATTCGCTGGCCAGAGGGAAGATTCAAGGCACGGTGCAGAGAAGAAGCTTGGCTAGGATGGAAGGCGTTGAAGTTGTTCATTGAATTGATGAAAGTTGAAGCTTTTATTGTTGAGGCAAAGGAGGAAATGTAGTGGATGGTGAAAGTGAAGGCAAACTAGCAGAAGCGGAAGGTGAAAACAAAGGGAAAGGCGAAGAAGAACCCGGGTAGTGCAAAATGAAGCTGGAGATTTTTTTTTGTTTTTTTGCTAGTTTAAAACTATTAGATGGTTCAGTTAGTTGATGAAAGTGACTGAATTATATAGAGTAAAATGGGGGCTTTATTTTTAGCTTCTTAAAAAATTGTTAAAATTTTCAACTTGTCTTTTTGTAATGATGAAAATGACAGATAGATGGTGGATGTATGGGGACATGGAATTGGTTTTTTCCTGTGCATGTTACTATGCTACAGGGCAGGATTTTTAGGGTTTCAAAAACTTTTTGGTTTGAAGGAGATAAATTGGAATGATAATGTACTATTTATTTTCAAATGCAATACAAAACACTCTTATTACCGACCAAAAAAAAAAATTACGTAATGGAAGGTCGATTTCGGGTTGTCTACACTTATACTTAGGAAATTTTAGGATTTTGGAAATTCTAGAAAAATAACCTAAGTATAAGGAGGAAATACCAACACAACACAAAGAGAATCTAGCACATATGGAGCCCATTGAAAATATCTCAGATAAAGTATCCATAATAGGGTAGTGTACAAAGTAGGCAAGGGCATGGATTAAAGAAACCCATTAAAGTGGGTGCCAAGAATGTGTTTAATTTGAGACACTTGTAATTGATCTTATAATATAGTCAAAATGATGAAGCTATAATGATTTCACAATACTTAAAAAGTGTTGATAATTTATTGACCTTTATCAAGGAGTTTATCAAGGAATAAATTTTTAACTATCAAATATAGTTATAAATTCCCAAAAAGTAATTTAACTAAACATATACTAATGAGTGAGCTATCCTTTCTAAGTTTTCTCCTTGGATAGTTTCTTAGGATGACAATCGCCAATTATAAGTAGACTTATTTTAGAACATTATTCAAATACCCGAAACTTGTAAAATGTTAAATCCATGCTAAAATAAATAATTTTGGTGGATATGAGGTATGAGTTTTTCTCACATTATCCAAATGTTGACACTACTAGCTTGGGTATTACTAAGTGAAATTATAATGTCCATTTCTTAGGTTTTTAATGTCTTTTAATTTAAATCCAACATTTTAGGTTTTAATCATAATTGCATTTTATCTAGAATTCATGATTGAGAATTCTATTTGGGCTATTCAAGCAAGTATATCAAATCTTGTTAAATGGTAAGAAAATGCTCTTTATAATGACATCATTTGCACCCTTCAAGTATTTATGACACACAAATAGAAGTAGAATCAATCCATCCCATCCCTATTTAAGAAAAGAAAAATATTGGGAAACCAATTTGTTTCAATATTTTTCTTACATAAATCATGATATAGTATCACTCAATATTCGTTTTGTCAATTTTGTAGGATTTTTTAAGATTATTTTTGAAAAACTATTTTTAAGTTAGCATTTTGAATTAGATATTGAACCCATTTGGGCTTTTCAGTTGAGAATTATCATGAGATCCCCCCTCCAACCCTTGACTTATCAATGAAAGTATCTATATTTTTTTATCTTCTTCTAAGGAAAAATATTCTTCATGGGATTTCATTTGATTATTCCTATATTTTCCCAAGTTGTGCACAATACACTATATTTTAAAAATAATTTTCCAATAAATGATCTATATGAAACTTATTCTGATAATTGACATGGTTAAATTATATTAGTCATAGATCAAGTAGATATTTATTAACAACATTCTAATATTTCTAGTTGTTTTACCCATGTTAGAGGAATTCCTAATAAGACTATAAATGCTTCAAATTTCTTGGTCACTTTTATAAAAAATGTTGAAGATTTTGAGTTTCCTAGTTGAGGCTCTCTACAAACTTTAGTCCATAAGCTACTTGTCAAATTGAGGTAGTTAACTAGTTCTTCATTCCTTATCTCAACATCTATAAAAAATAAGAAATGAGATACTTATCTTATTTTAATGTAGTACAATTATAATAAAACTATCCCTATCTTTATAATTCTGCTCCTAACTTCAAACTCATCTATTATTACTAGTAGGGGGGCTTGGACAATATGCTTACACATTGCACTCATGAAATTACAAACCACATTGCAACAATTTATTCAATAATTAAATAAATGAAAGGAGAAGGAGATATTATTATGAGTTAATGTAAGCAAGAATAGTTTTATTTATTGCATATGTTTATGTGATAATCAATTTTGAGGCTTAATTCTCTATTAGATTCAAAATAAAAAACTAGATTTTGAGTATTTTTAAAGCTATCAATCTGATTATTTTCCAACCATTGTTCCATCTCATGTTCACTATTACATTAATGTAAATGATTATTAATACAAGTCTCATTAATGTAAATGATTATTAATACAAGTCTTATAATTATTTGTTAAATGATAATTGGTTGATAACTAGCTATTTCTCTCATATATTCCTCTCAACCTTTCTCTTTGTTGGAAATATGTGCCTCAATCCCACAGGCTAAATCCTTTGAAAGAGACAAGTCGGTGTGACATCCATATTGTCTGGCCAACTAGCAGTTTAGTAACCTTGTGGTTTGTACAGGTCGCCGAGACAATGCTTCTGTCTTGCTGACTGGTGTTGTCATTGTGACTTGTGGCATGTGTTGTAACTCTTTGCCAAGTGGAGATCTCTTACCAACTGTTGGTGTCTAAAGGTGATCGGGGAGAGACTTGGACATTCGGTATGCCTCATACCGACAAGAGAAGTCTCGCTAACTGCTTTACTCTTGGAGTCTTCGGGGTAACACAGAGGATTCACTATGAGCTCTTGGTGACATATGTTTGTCTCATTGATGCTCATCGGGGTAACATGGAAGCCTCGGTAAGAAGTCTTGCTGACGGTTGGTTCTCTCATCGATAGGTATGAACATCGGTGTAATCTCCTGGAGATAGCGGTAAGTCTTGCCGACACTATATGTTTGTTATCAGGTGTCTTCGGTGAAACTCCTAGCGACTGAAGTCTTCGGTGAAAGGTGTGAACACTTAGAGTAACATCTTAGTGATAGCCTAAGTCTTTCCAACGAGTGTTCTTTTTGGTATGACTTGAAGGCTCGGTGTGATCTCTTGGCGAATGACAATAGTCTTGCCGATGGAAATGCTAACGTCCATGTGACTTTGGAACTTTGGTATGATGTCTCATCGAAAACTATGGTCTTGCTGAATAGCAATATAAGTGATGATCATCGGTATGAGGTCTTGACGACAAGGCAAAGTCTGAGCAACAACTTTTTGAACTCAGTGTAACCTCTTGCCGATAGTGATGACTCTTGGCGATATCGATAATTAGGTCTTGTGGCATCGGGGAGACACGATTAGTGTCTCACCGACATGCGAATACATTGTGAATGCCTTTGACCGATTGGGAGACCATCCTACGTGGTGTGTCTTCGACCAATTAGAGAAGCCAAATGGGAACCGCTAGCAGTTGGACTGTTGTGGCCGTTACTGAGAGGAAGATCGACAGACCAGTGATGGCATGGATATATTCTATAATTGCAGATGATGTTCATTTCAATGGATGTTCGATTAATGTTTGATGCATAGTTGGATGAACAGTTTGATGTATGATCAGTGTGAATTCGATTATGAGAGTATTGTAACTTGAATATTATGTACAAGGTTGATCATTGTGAATGATGTTGTAATTTGACATCAGAAAGATAAGTCTGATCTCTGTATGTAATCTCTATTACTATAATACAAAGTGACTTCTCTTGGTGTGGTGGGTTTTTCTCCAGTAAGGGTTTTCCCACGTAAATCTGGTGTTCATGTGTGTATGCTTTCAAGTGTATCTTAATTTGACTGTAATTGAAAATTTAAAAGTATCTTTGCATTCTTCCCTGAGGTTTTGGCGTTAGGAGAGTTGTTTCCGCACCTTAGCTTTTCTTACAAGTGGTATTAGAGCCTAGCCAGTTGTGTTATCCTTGTGGGTACTTTGGGTTTTTTGAGTCAATTTCTGTTCAGTGGGAGTCTTGTAGAAGTTTGGTAATTCAAATTACAGGTTAAGATGGCAAGCACGTTAGGAAAGATTGAAATTGAGAAATTCAATGGCAGCAATTTTGAGTTGTGGAAACTTAAAATGGAAGATCTGTTGGTTGATTGTGATCTTTGGATTGCTGTGTCTGGAACGAAGCCTACAGGCATGAAGCAAGAAGATTGGGACCTTGTAGATAGAAAATCTAAGGGGCTGATAAGGCTCTATTTAGCAGACTCTGTTCTTTTGAATGTTCATGAAGAAAATACTGCATCTTCCTTGTGGAAAAGACTGGCAACTATTTATCAGGGCGAGTCCTTGGTGAATAAATTGATCTTGAGGAAGAAGTTGTACTCTTTGAGAATGCAGGAAGGAGGATTTGTTGCTGATCATTTGAATGCATTCAACATGTTGATTGCACATTTAACATCTGTGGGTGTGAAGATTGATGAAGAGGATCGATGTATGCTGTTATTGTGTTCTTTGCCAGATTCTTGGGATCACCTGGTGATGGCTATTGGGAGTACAACATCCGGTTTCAAGATGGAAGATGTTGTTGCTTCTTTGTTATCAGAAGAGATGAGAAGGAAATCTTCTGAGATGGCAAAGGAGGCCCTTGCTGTTAGAGGAAGGTCGAAAGAGAAAGGCAAGAAGTCCAAATCCAAATCAGAAGGGAGATCAAAGTCTCTTGGTAAGAAGTCCAAGGTGAAGTGTTGGAATTGTGGGCAACCTGGTCATGTCCGAAAGGATTGCAAAGAGGAGAAAAAGAAGAAGAAGAAGAATTCTTCCGACAATGATTCTTCTTAGAGTGATGCAGATGCCTTCATTGCAGCCTTGGCTACACAGGCATCAAATGATGTCTGGCTGATTGATTCTGGAGCATCTTTCCACATGACATCTCATAGAGACTGGTTCACAAAGTATGAAGAATACAATGGTGGGAAGGTGTATTTGGCAAGTGATTCATCTTTGGAAATTGTTGGCCGTGGAATAGTCAGAATTCAATTCCCTGATGGAAGAGTGAAGGGAATCAATGATGTAATGCATATACCAGGTCTGGCTTGAAATCTACTTTTTGTTAGTAAGCTGAATGATATTGGAGTGCAAGTCACGTTCTCTAGAAATGGCTGCAAGATGACTAGAGGCTCTATGGTGCTAGCAAGGGGTGCTCATATTGGCACCTTGTATAAGCTGGATGCACATGTTGTTCAATGCAATAGTGTCTCTGCAAAGTCATAGAAAGCTACTCATGGAGGAAAAGAGGAAAATGTTCCTGATTTTGTAAACTCTATGGAAGTTAAACTTCCAGCAGAAAAGACTATGCTTTGGAATCATAGGCTAGGCCACATTGGTGAGAAAGGTTTAAAAACCTTGATGAATAAAAACCTGGTTGAGAGGCTTGAAGATTGTAACCTCGAATTTGAATTCTATGAACATTGTATATATGGAAAACAACACTGTGTTTCATTTTACTCCAGTCCTCATAAATCTTTTGGTTTGCTTGATTAGATTCATTCTAATTTTTTTGGTCCAGTGAATGTTCCTTCTTTGTCTAAGTCAAGGTACTATGTATCGTTTATTGATGATTATTCAAGAAGGGCATTTGTCTATTTTTTGAAAAGTAAATCAGAAGTGTTCAGTCGGTTTAAGGAATTTAAAAACCTTGTAGAAAATCAAACTGGAAGAAAAATAAAATGTTTAAGGATGGATAATGGCGGTGAATTTTGTTTTGATGATTTCGAGAGGTACTGTAAAGATCATGGAATTAAAAGACATAAAACTACACCTTATACTCTGCAACAAAATGGAGTTGCAGAAAGGTCCAACAAGACAGTGACGGAGAGAGCACAAAGTATGCTAAGCAGTGCTGGCTTGGAGGAGAAGTTCTGGGCTGAGGCAGTTGCTACAACATGTTACTTGATAAACCATTCTCTGAATTTCTCTCTTGTTGAGAAAACACATTTGGAAGCATGGTTTGGTAAGAAGCCCTCTCTGAGACATATTCGTGTTTTTGGTTGTGAGGCATATGCATATGTGCCGAATGAGAAAAGATCTAAATTGAAGAACAAGGTTGTCAAATGTACTGTTATTGGCTATAGTGTTGGCATAAAAGGATACAAGCTTTGGAATCCTAATACGGAGAAGGTTCTATACAACAAAAGTGTTATCTTTCATGAGTTGAATCCTTCTACCTTGGATCTGTAGTCAAAGACAAAATTAGAAAACAAAAAGGATGTAGTTGAAATTCCTCCTACACCAGATAAAGAGGAATTGAAAATTAAAAATGTACTTGAAACTGAGGAGAGCTCAAGTAGTTCTGAAAGTTATGAAGAAGAAGAACAACCTCAACCTCAGCAAGTGAGGATGTCAACTCGTGAAAGAAAGCAACCTGATAGGTATGGGTTCTCTTTGATAGATTCTACTTGTGCCTATGCTTTAATTTCTAGCAGTGATGAGCCTAGGACTGTGAAAGAGGCATTTAGAATATATGATTCATACTCTTGTTTGGAAGCCATGAATGAAGAAATGGAATCATTAGAAAAGAATGATACTTGGAGTTTGGTGCCCTTGCTTGAAGGAAGAAAAGTTGTTGGCTGCAAATGGGTATTTAAAAAGAAAATAGGTCTGGATAACAGTGTGGAAAAATACAAGGCGAGGTTGGTTGCGAAGGGTTATTCCCAGGTAGAGGGAATTGATTATGGGGAAATTTTTTCTCCTATAGCTAAGCTGACATCTATCAGATTTCTTTTGTCACTTGCAACAGCATATGACTTAGAGGTTGAACAAATGGATGTGAAGACAAAATTTCTTCATGATCTTGAAGAAGAGATTTATATGTCCCAGCTTGAGCACTTTGTGGAAAAAGGTAAAGAGAAACTGGTTTGCAAGTTAAAAAGTCTCTGTATGGGTTAAAGCAGTCTCCTAGAATGTGGTACCAAAAGTTTGACACGTTTGTTTTATCATTGGGATTTGTAAGATCAAAATATGATCATTGTGTGTATTACAAAGCTGAAAGTGATCGAGTAATTATTATTGCTCTCTATGTTGATGATATGTTGTTCATAGGCAATAGTAAGTTCATGATTTCTGATCTTAAGTCTCATTTGTCTGCAAAGTTCGAAATGAAAGATATTGGTGCAGCAAGGTATATTCTGGGAATGGAAATAACCAGGGACAAGAAGAATAGAAAACTTTGGCTCAATCAGAGTAAGTATATCAAGACTGTTCTAGAGATATTTTGCATGACTGATTGCAAGCAGCTAGTTTTTCCAGTTTTGCAGGGAACGAAGCTATCTGTTGAAGACTGTCCAAAATATCCTACTAAGATGGAGGACATGACTAGTGTACCTTATGCTAGTGTGGTTGGCATTCTTATGTATGCAATGGTCTATACAAGGCTAGACATTTCCCAAGCAATGGGAGTACTTAGTCAGTTTATGGCTAATCCTGGAAGAACACATTGGGATGCTGTGAAAAGGGTATTCAGATATTTGAAGGGAACTTCAGAATATGCTTTGTGTTACCATGGTAACTTGGTTGAATTAGAGAAGACTCTCAACATTCGAGGCTATGTGGATTCTGATTGGGCTGGGGACATTGACAATAGAAGATCCACCAGTGGATATATTTTCATGATGAATGGTGGTGTAGTGAGTTGGATGAGTAAGCGGCAGGCTGTAGTTGCTTTGTCCACTATAGAGGTAGAATACATGGTAGCTACACACGCTTGTAAAGAAGCAATCTGGTTAAAATGTTTGTGTTCTAACATTGGTTTTGATGTAGGGCAAATAACAATTTATTGTGACAGTCAAAGTGTTATCTGTTTGGCAAAGAATCCTACTTTCCATGCTAGGACGAAACATATAGATGTACAATACCATTTTGTATGAGATATGGTGGAGGATGGAAAGGTATCATTAGAAAAAGTGGATACTTTGGAGAATGTTGCAGATGCATTGACGAAGCTAGTGAGCACAAACAAGTTTAGGTGGTGTGCCAGTTCGATGGGCCTTAGTGCCCATGAATGTCAGTAGTTTTTTTGTGCTCTGGAGGTGCCTGTGTGATCTTCGTCAATTGGGAGATTGTTGGAAATATGTGCCTCAATCCCATAGGCTGAAACCTCTGAAAGAGCCAAGTCGGTGTGACATCTATATTGTCTAGCCGACTGGCAGTTTAGTAACCTTGTGGTTTGTACAGGTCACTGAGACAATGCTTTTGTCTTGCCGACTAGAGTTGTCGCTGTGACTTGTGGCGTTTGCTGTAACTCTCTTCAAGGTGGAGATCTCATACCGACTATTGGTGTCTAAAGGTGATCGAGGAGACTTGTGGTGAAAGAAGTTTTTGGGGAGAGACTTGGACGTTCTGTATGTCTCATACTGACAAGAGAAGTCTTGCTGACTGCTTTACTCTTGGAGTCTTTGAGGTAACATGGAGGCTTCGCTATGAACTCTTGGCGACATATGTTTGTCTCACTGATGCTCATCGGGGTAACATGGAAGCCTCGGTAAGAAGTCTTGTCGACAGTTGGTTCTCTCACCGATAGGTATGAACATTGGTGTAATATCCTAGCGATAGCGGTAAGTCTTGCCGACACTATAAGTTTGTTATCGAGTCTCTTCAGTGAAACTCCTAGCGACTGAAGTCTTCAGCGAAAGGTGTGAACATTCAGAGTAACGTCTCAGAGATAGCGTAAGTCTTGCCAACGAGTGTTCTTTTCAGTATGACTTGAAGGCTCGGTGTGATCTCTTAGTGAACGACGATAGTCTTGCCGATGGAAATGCTAACGTCTATGTGACTTTGGAACTTCGGTATGATGTCTCATCAAAAACTATGGTCTTGTCAAATAGCGATGCAAGTGATGATCATCGGTATGAGGTCTTGGCGACAAGGCAAAGTCTGAGCGATAACTTTTTGAACTTGGTGTAACCTCTTGCCGATAGTGATGACTCTTGGTGATATCGACAGTCAGGTCTTGTGGCATCGGGGAGACATGGTTAGTGTCTCACCGACATGCGAATACATTGTGAACGCCTTTGACCAATTGGGAGACCATCCTACGTGGTGTGTCTTCGACCAATCAGAGAAGCCGAATGGGAACCACTAGCAGTTGGACTGTTGCGGCCGTTACTAAGAGGAAGATCAATAGACCAGTGATGACATGGATATATTCTATAATTGCAGATGATGTTCGGTTCGATGGATGTTCAATCAATGTTTGATGCACAGTTCGATGTATGGTCAGTGTGAATTTGATTCTGAGAGTATTGTAACTTGAATATTTTGTACAAGGTTGATCATTGTGAATGCTGTTGTAATTTGACATTAGAAGGATAAGTCTAGTCTTTGTATGTAATCTCTATTACTGTAATACAAAGTGACTTCTCTTGGTGTGGTGGGTTTTTCTCCCGTAAGGATTTTCCCACATAAATCTGGTGTTCATGTGTGTATGCTTTCAAGTGTATCTTAATTTGACTATAATTGAAAATTTAAAAGTATCTTTGCATTCTTCCCTGAGGTTTTGGCGTTAGGAGAGTTGTTTCTGCACCTTAGCTTTCCTTACACTCTTTGTGCAAATATATCTTTTCATTCATGCTAATATTATTTGCGATATTTAATGTATTAAAGGTTTTTGTGTTTGTAATTAATGATTATACATATTTAGTATAATCACATTGACATGCTATTATACCTAATGATCCTTTGATCAAGTCAAATTTTAAAATCTAAACCAATATTTGAATATAAAAATTTAAGACTTGAAAATGAAGATCTTTTAAGAGCAAGGAGTCACTAGATTCTTACATGAGGATTGAGGAAAAGTTAGAAAGGAGTGAACTACAAAGTAAAATGATGCTTTCCTATTTGTAATGCAATAAATATAACAAAGAATAACCAAAAATCTCAACTGATGGTTTATTCTATAGTGTTAGAGAAAATTAGTAAGGGAGAGGAGCTTTCTATTGGGATTGATCTTTGGAAAACATACTTGTGTGTGGGAGTGGTGTAAGCCAATGCATTATATATATATATATATATATAATTGAATCAATGCAAAAAATACATAAAGAATGGTAGCCATAGGTTTCCCATAAGGAGAAATTACATAACAATAGTCCAACCACACTAAACAAACCAGGAAACCATGTTGAAAAGGGATGCAACTAACATAATAACAAAGAACAATTTACAACAACAACGTACAACTAAAGGAATAGCATGTCAAACTCTAAATTATAACATGTGCTGAAGCTTTTGGAACATATTATATCATTGACAACATCAAGTTTCCAATCACATTCTTCTCTCTTTTTGCTTGCATATCATCCTAATGATGGATCATGGAGTGTGATCCGAACCGTTGATACAAAAAATTTACATAGTTTCAATCCAAAAATAAGAGCACATAATATTATATCATTTTTGTGTAGTTGTAGTATTTTCCATTTAATCTTGTCTAAATGGATGTAGATTTTCACATTAAATTTGAGAACTCCTTGCAGTTGTGAACATAAGAAAATAATTTGCAAAATGATGTTAGAGTAAAACCTTAGCATTTTTTATTCTAGATGAACATTATGATTAGCAAAACCAACCATACATCTACTTTTCCATATATTAAACAAGAAAATTTTCTCTATAGAAACATCAACAATATTGCTTTGTAGGCCTAGGCTCAAATTAGCTTCTTTCTAGTTCAAAATAAAAATAGCATTCCATTTTATTTTCATCACAAGACAGTCCTAAAATATATGTTTCAAACTTTCAATGCATTTACAAAAAGGACATTTAACAGACTGAATCTACATATGTCCCAACCTGTTACCAACGACCAATTTATAATGCAAAATTTTCCAAGCTAAAATTTGAATGTTAGTTTCAGTTTTCGAATGCCATATTTGAGCACTCAGTCTTTTCCAAATTTTCTTTAAACCTACAATTCCATTTCAGATTCAATCTAGGATTTAAAGGCAAGTGTGGAAGCAGATTCAAGTACACCTTTTTAAATGGAAACAATGTGAATTAACACTTGACCAACCACCACTAATCCTTAAAAAGATTACAATGAAAGCAGGTACACATCTTCATAACCAGCTCAAAGGAAGTGAGTCAATTGGTAACTATATATCTTCTCTTGCGATAGAAATAATAACCATTTGTCTAGTGTTGAGATTACCAATGCTAAACGTATAAGAATTTTATTATATCGTTCTGCTACTTGTGTTGACTGATTGATGTGACTAAGGATTTTTTGAGATGGCCCTAGGTATACCATTCATACAATATTTCCTCTTATCTACAATTGATGGCGATACAATGTACTCTGTGGCCCCATCTTACATAATCGATCAAGCATATAGTTTGGACAATGATCAATGGAATTTAACCACACCCTCCTAGGGGAGATGACCCAATAGTTGAGCATGTTTCAATAGTTTTGATAGTAGTTGTTTATATAATGCCCAATAGTTGTGACTTGACTACTCATAATTAAACAAATTGTATTCCTTTGATCTAAAAAGCAACCAATCATGTGATGCCACATCAACACTCAACTACCCATGATGTGAATGCACACGTATTGGTCTCACTTTTTTTTGGGGCCTTTTTGGACACCTTGACAAAAAGCATGTTGATGTGGCATCATATTTAATGATATGGCCATGAAATGAAAGTTATAAAGTAGGGAACTTGCCAAGTAAGTTGTTGTAAAAAATTGGGAGTGATTTGAAATTTCCGTGTAGGATAATTATAAGTGCAAAGTTAGGGTGCATGACTATTGGGTCCTCTCCCCTATGTGGTATTTATAGACTTTGAGTTCCTCATTGTTGATGTTGCTAAGAAACACTATTTTTTATACAAAACGACTGATTGGTAAGAGAATTTCAAAACCAACAGTGCTGAGTGACATGAAACTTTGGT
This sequence comes from Sequoia sempervirens, assembly GCA_007258455.2. Lineage (NCBI taxonomy): Eukaryota > Viridiplantae > Streptophyta > Pinopsida > Cupressales > Cupressaceae > Sequoia > Sequoia sempervirens. The sequence continues at coordinate 258,424,701 of VDFB02105785.1, forward strand.
ATTTTAAAGTTTTCTTATGGACCTTGAACGAAGTAAGATAAAATATTCAACTGTCATTCTTCCACAAAAGGATGCCTTTGAGTGTCAATGGTACTCGCTGATGATGAAAGCTATAGATATCTCCCATATTTTGTAATTTGCATCTAGATGTGAAGTGTATAAACATCTTCTATATTGTTTAATTAATATCTCTGCTAAAGTGCAAGAAACATAGCAACAAGATGATGAAAGGATTTCTAGCTAGAGTGAAATTGCAAGAAAATTGTTGTTGATGTTTTTTAATTATGTAATAGTATGCCATTTTTGTTATTGATGTTTTTTAATTATGTAATAGTATGTCATTTTTGAGGAATGGAATATGTTCTAGTAAGGTTAGAATCTAAATAGCTTGACATAAAATTTTAAGAGAATGACTACTATGTATGAAAGTTTATTATTATTTTTAAGTTGGAGAGGATAAAGAAAAAAATTCTAGCATAAAATTTCAAGAACAAAGATCATAGACATTGTCAATTTCTAGAAGATATTACAAATACGATAACACTTAAGAATACTTGGAAAAAATATTTCTCAAGTTGCAACAAAGAGGATTTAATTAATTCATAAATGTATGAATGCTAAGCTAATATCTTTTGGAAGAAGAGTGTGCCTACGTAGAGAAACAAAGAAAACACAAACATAGAACCATTTAAATATGTTCAAATAATGCTAATCTATAGAAGGTATAATGTAACCCTTCGAAGGAAGATTTTCCACATCTAAAAAATGAATAGTACAACCAATTTTTCTCTAATATCATGTTAGGAAATATGACTAATAGGAAAGTAATCATTATAATAGATATATTTAATTGAAGAGGAAGAGGCAATTCACCCTCGACAAGAAATACCATATTGAATCTAAATTTTGAATGTGATTTAAAATGGAAGTTGAATGAATATGCATTCATTTAAATGATTTCAACATCTATCTATTATAATCACACCCTTTTGTATGTCAAAAGATTCACTTTCATATCTCAAAACATACCTTTCCATATCTTGAGCTGCATTATTTCATATCTCTAAAAGACCTATGATTTTATTATATTGATATCCATATTGAGATCTTTCCACCTATCTTCTCCATGTGTTACATCACAATGAATTTGATCAATAGAGATAACTATCACCACAAATTATTGTTAGATTCTACAATAAATAAGAATATCAATCAAGATCTATTTCTAGCCGTAGATCACACATACTCTAGTCAATAGATGGTTAAATATCAAAATAGTGGAATGGAGAAAATATCCTAAAAAGAGTGAATTCAAGAGACAATATACAAGAAAATTTAGGCAATGTTCACCTTACTCTTTCTAACTAGTAGGTTTTGAGAGGTGAGTGTTATATATAACAAAATAGAGGCATATACATCTAAGAGGAGTAATAAATCCATTTTCCCAGAATAGGTGGGAGTTTTTCCTACTTGATAAATGTCAAAATACATGGTTGCACCTACTTAGATACATACAAAAAATGGTTACAAGAGGTGGCTAATAAATTCTTGAAAGAGGATGTGAGACTCAACTAATAAAAAATGGGTGAAAGTGACACATGTAATTGATGGATTATGTCATGTGCTCTCATTATAACAATTTCTAAGTAACCTAAGAAAGGTTAATAATATATAGGAAAAGGAAATATTCTTGAACCAAGGAAAACAAAAAACCTATACTAACATTCATACATTGTAGTGATTCAAAATTTGAAGTTTTTTATGGAGGGAGGAGCATGAACATATTATTTTTGTATATAAGTATTAAATATGGATCAAGTAGGTCAAATCCCTATTGTTTTATAATATTAATTTTTTATTTTTTTTTCAATTACCTCTCAATATTGTTTGTGAAAATTTATTGGTGTTTCCTAACTTGTTTTGATGCCATGTTAGAAATTAGGATCTTAGGTTACTAATAATTACAAATACATATAAATTAAATAAACTAAGAATTACAATATAAAAAAAATAAACACATTATGCAATATATACATGGGGAAACCCTTCCAGATGAGAAAAATCCATAAAACATCATTCCATTATAAAACACTTATAAAATGGTCTATTAAAGCATAGATTAAACTTGGGGAAATACTTCTTACTTCCACATGACCAATTATGCATTTTGCGCATATTGATAGAATTCGCCATTAATCTCCAAATTCCCTCACCTCTGAATGAGAGAGAAGCTCATTAAATATAGAAGGGGTGGCAAAATACCTAAGGATATATTAGTCACACTTATTCAAAACTAATATTTATAATTAATTAAAAATCTAATAGTTTATTATATTATTAATAATTTAAATTATGGTATAAGCTTTATAAAGCATGTATAATATGCATAAGGTTTTATAATCTTATATTAGAACAATATGTAAATGTTATAGGGGTATTGACCCCTAATAAAAATATGTTCTAACAAATTCTATGAGCATATTTTAGATGTTTAATGCTTAAAACATCCTCTTTTCTTCCTCTCTTAGGGGTATTTATTTATCCCTTTCATCACTTTAGGAACACATCTATATGCTTCCTAAATATTCTTCACCTTCTTGTCACATTTCACATTAAAATAAATTACATAGTCTTATCCTATGCAACTATTTTAAGGGGGTATCCTTTGCACTTTCACATACATATCCACACATATGCACACATCCACATTGTTAGTAGACTCCATACATTTTTAGTAATATATGATCCACCTATCAATGGAGTTTTCTAACTTGTGTGCTTCATATGGCCTACCATTTATGGGCTACCCAACAATATAATTTTCTAGTATATGCAGTTCATGAAGTTATTATATGGTTCTTAACCATAGAGCATGTTAGACCTTAAACCATACCTTGTATTTTTTTAAATAGAGAATGTTGGGACTATACCCTTCTTTATTTCTTTCTTCTTGTGTGTTCTTCTTGTATATTTATTAGTGTTCCTCTTATATCCTTTCTTTATACATGCCTTGTGTGTATTAGACTATGCAATTTACTAACATTCTTGTTATGCAAATTATATTGGTCTTATCCCTCACTCTTGTAGGTTTTATATAATATTTTAATATTATTTATCATGCAAGTTTTTATTTTTTTAACATATTTTTTTGTAGGTTCTTACCTTGGGGGCATGATTACTCTATAGTATCATTTTAATAATGTTATTTTGTTTCTATATGTTAGCATAACATATAACCTAACATCATCAACCCACTAAAGTGGCAGTAAAATGTAATAGATAAAATTGTATAGACTTGCAATTTGACATTATGTTTTCGAATTGCTTTGGTGTATGTGTCCGCTAGTATATTTTTAGGCTCATTTATCCCTTTCCTTATCATTTTCCAACCATAGTTCCAAGGTCATGTTTGTGTGTGTGCCTCCTCATGGTCTCTTTTGTGCATAATTATTATTGTTTGGTAATAACCTTACATTTTCTTGGTGTCTAGAACTTTCAAAAGCTAAAGTTATTTGGATTCCAGTGTGATGTGTTGATGTCCTCATGGTGTGTTAGCATTCCATGATAGACTATTTTACAACGACAATTTTTTAACACCTTTCCACATTGTGTGTCTAGGTTGTTAGTAATAGTTTTTGAATCAAATTTTAATAACTCCTTGAGACCTTGAATTCTCTTATTTTCCATCCCAAATTTATTTTTCAAATATATAGAAATTGTTAGATGCACAAGACAACTAAGAGGGGGGTGAATCAGTTGTATACTTTTTAAAACATCAAAAACCCTCATTAACATTCAGATCTACATAAGCCCTTAAACCCTTAATATGCATTAACAAAATGTAAACATGTAAAGTAGTAACATGCAAACACATCAAACACATAAGAACACTAGATTTATGTGGAAAACCCATGAAGGGAAAAACCACGGTGAGGATTAGCTCACTAATATATGAATCACAACATCGAATATAATAAGGCTCACTACCCAAAAGGATAAAGAAAGGCTCACTGTTGGTGGATCATTGCCAAAGTACTCACTATCCAAAAGAAAGAAGAATAGAAGAAGGGGTGGCACACTGCCAATTTGAACTACTAACAATGCATCTCTCATATGTCCAAGGTATAGTTCCACTGAAACAAAAACAACTCATCAAATAGACTGAAATGTAGACACCTTCTACTCACTTCATTAGGAAGTCATAGGCATTAAGGCTCACACTCAAATCAACACACTTGACCACATTCACATCTTTCATATCACACACACTGCTCTTCAATCCACACAACAATTCACCTTGCATTTATACCCTCCATGACCTAAAATAATATCAATTAGGTCATCCTTAAGGCAACATATACATCTCAACCGTGAAACACCAAATAGGTCGACACTAAACACTTCCACCATATCAACTAGTGAATTGGGACCCAAATATATATCAACATGCTTCTCAAGACTTCCTCAAACAATAATTATGCTTCGCAATCAATGCTAGCATGCCAGGTTGACAAAACCTTTATTAACACTAACAAGCGACACCAAACACACTTCTCAAGGTTTGGAAACATCTCACATACCACAAAAAAACACACTCCAAAATATCCATACAACATCTCAGAATATTCCAACATCATCAAAATATTTTGCAGCTACTACAATCACCTGAAACTCAAGAACACCTTCATTCTATGTAACCAGACATACTGGGATAGACATCCAACACACCAAACACCTTTGTGGAACAAATCAACACCTAAAACTTCAAGGGAAGGTAGATACAAAGATTATAAGGATGTTCCCAAATCCACAACACCATAACCCTCACTGTGGAGAAATGCGGATCAATATAATTTCTCCCACACCTTGTTTCACCAGATAAACATACTATCAAACACATCTTACACTGCAATACGATCCAGAACTTAAAACTCTGGATATAAAACCTATGAAAACCTTTGATCATGATGTCCAAACTACATGGGCACATATTCAAGCATGAATAAATGCAGAGCAAAGCACTAAACACCACTCTGTCACACTAAACTCTCTTTTATTCAAACTTTCTCAAAAGCACTTGGAAACCAAGTGAACTAACTTCATCAACAACATTACTAACATCTCTGCAACACATCTACTACATGCAACACTTTCCAACTACAACAATCTTCCCAAACATAAATTAGGCCAACAACCTCTGCAACTATCCTGAAGTAAGGCATCAATGACAATACTAGAAACATTATGTTTACATTAACACCAAAAAATCCAAACTTCCAATAACTCCAATGCTAGGGGTTGACATCATCAACACCAACAACATTCCAACACTCTCTTCATACAAGGGGTTGAAATCAATGACAACACCCAAGCAACTCACAAACAACTCAAGTTTCCAAACTTCCAACAATCTCCACCTTTGTCATTGATGGAAACACATGCTTTATGAAAAACCATCAACAACAAAAGCAACCAACAACAACACTGCAATAGGCAGTACTCCCCCTGAATGGTACAACTCTTTACTCTTCACAAGCAACACCTATTCTATAGGTCACTCTCCTCCTTTGATCATTAGACAACACTTTTCCATACTCTCTCCTCCTATGATCTTCAAACCATATTCATTTCTGCAACTCTTTCTAATTTTTTCATATTCTCTCTCCAACCACTTTAACTCTCTCCATGTTTTTAAAATTCTCTCCCCCTTTGACATTGATGGAAAAGGGCCATAGACTCATCCAACTCTTTTTTTGTATTGAACTCATTTTCTCTCCCCCTTTGACAACATTAAAAGGGAAAAAATTGCATACACCAACAAGAAACCATATTGACTCTTTACTGCACACTCCCCCTTAGGAGCACACTATATGCTCCATCTGACTACACCAACCAACAACCACTACTACCTACTCCCCTTGAGAGGTAGCCTTCAACATCAATCTAGGACCAAGAATGTATCTTGAAATGCTTCCTAGACAAATGCACACACTTATGCATCTAGTTGAAAGGAAGGGCAATAACCCCCAACTTCTCTAAAGATACTAAAAAGTATCTTTTGGAAGAGCCTTTGTGAAAATGTTAGCAACCTGATCCTTAGCATACACATACTTCAACTTCACCTCATTGTTTGCAAATTTCTCTCTCAAGAAGTGATACCAGATTGAGAAATGTTTTGTTCTTGAATGCATTGTCAAATTCTTTGAAGTATTGATTGCACTTGTATTGTCACACATGATGGGAATATGTTCATCATATGAAACTCTGATATCCTTCAATGTTTGCTTCATCTGCAACACCTGTGTACAACATGATGTTGCTGCAATATATTCTACTTATGTAGTAGATAATGACACTGAATCCTACTTCTTACTTAGCCATGAAACCAACCTACTTCCAAGAAAGAAAGTACCACTTTTGTACTTTTCCTATCATCTGCACATCCAACCCAATCTACATCTATATATGCACTCAAAGAGAAGTTAGTATCCTTAGGATACTGCAAACCATAATACAGAGTACCTTTCAAATATCTAAATATTGTCTTCACTGCTGCAACATGAGATTATCTGAGATCTTCTTGAAATCTAGCCACAAGAAAAATTGAATGCATGATATTTGGTCTAGTAGTAATGAGGTATAGTAGTCCACCAATCATTGATCTATACTTGCTTTGACTATCTTAGGAGATTCATCATTCTTTCTCAACTTACAACCAGTAACCATAGGAGTACATATTGGTTTAGAGTCATCCATTCCAAACTTCTTCAACATTTCCTTGATATACTTATATTGTGATATGAATATACCTTTCTTTAATTGACTAATCTAAAAATCAAGGAAGAAATTCATCTCCCCACACATTGTTATTTCAAGTTCTTTCTACATTTCCTTTGAAAACCTTTCGCACATACCTTCATTTCGTTCGAAGATTATTTCATCAACATATACCACAACAATTAAGATTTTTTCTCCTTCAACTTTGAAATAAAAATTTCTATCTGCAGTACCTTTTATGAATCCTTGTTGCAACAATTACTTATCTACTCTTGTATACCAAGCTCTAGGATCTTGCTTGAATCCATACAATGCTTTCTTCAATCTATAGACCATATTTGCATCTTCTTGTTGGTGTAAATTCACCTCCCAAGAGCACAAATTGCAATATAAACCTTCACAAATATGAGAGAAGTAGAACACTTCGAGTGAATGAATAAATTCAGATAATAAAATACATATTGTACAGGCCTTTTAAGGGCATGAAAAAAGAAAAGGGTGAAAAAATACCCGATAAGGGAAAACTGCAAAACTAATTATCCCTAATTATCCCTAAGTTAACTTAAGAGAATGTGAATGGTAAAAATCCATTCACTCTAACACTTATAACAATTGAAAATATTTTGGTTGTTAAATGTATACCTCTTCTTCCAATTGACCATTCAAAAATTCAAAGGTTAGATCTATCTAATAAACTTTGAAATGTTTATGTGCTACAAATTTTAAAATATCCTAATAGCTTTCATTCTTGCAACTAGAGCAAAAGTTTCCTCAAAATTTATACCTTCAAGCTGTGAGTAATCCTTACACACAAGTCTATCCTTGTTCCTAACAACTTTTCCATCTTTATTTAGCTTGTTCTAGAACACCCACTCAATCACATTCTTGTTTGACCTAGTCTTGGGACCAATTCCCAAGTCAGATTTTTTCTATATGTTCTAACTCTTCCTTCATTGCTTTGATCCAATTCTCATCTTTGCATGCCTCAATCACTATTTTTGGTTCCACCTCTGAAAGTAAGCAAAAAATTACTTGTTCTTTTGTCATAGCAGCTTTTCTTCTTGTCAGTACACCTTTTCTCTTATCTCCTATGATCTAATCTTTTGAATGATTCTTCTACACATACTTAGGAGTCTTAGGATTCCTTTCTAGAGCTTCTTCCTCTTCAACTGTCAACTCTTCACCTTTATCTTTAACCTTTTCTTCTTTGCTGCAAGGGGATTCATCAGATTCATATCCTTCTATCAATACTAAACTTTGATATGGTTCTTCATCCACTTTAACACTTGCACTCTCAACAATCTTCTTCAATATTTTGTTGTAGCACTGATAGGCCTTACTTTTGTAGAGTATCAAAGGAATATTCCTTCAAAAAAATCTTGCATCAAACTTTCCTAAGTTCTCTTCATCTCTTTTGATATAGAATTTTCTTCCAAATACTATGAAATATTTCATACTAGGAGGTTTACCATACCATAACTCATAGGGAGTCTTTGAATTTTTCACTCTTCGTTGACCTCTATTAAAAATGTAGACTATAGTATGAATTGCTTCTCTCCAATAAACATTTGAAATATTAGCTTCCTTTATCATTGTCCTGGTTGATTTTGGAGCTATTCTATTTTCCCTTTCCACAACTCCATTATGAAATACAAGATTATATCCTTTGCTACACATTTTTCCTACACTTAGAAGATTATACTAGAGACCCTTGACATAAAGAACATCATCTGTATTATGCTTTCCATCAAAACTAATTGAACCTTTTCCACAAATCTTAGTAGATGTATCATCACCAAACTTAACAAGACCACCATCATACTTTTCAAGCTTAACAAACTTACTCTTATCACCTATCATATGATTTGAGCATCCACTGCTAATGATCCACTAATTCTTCCCCTCTCTAGCATGAAAATCAGTCAACATAGTTCCTTCAATGTCATGACCTATTTTTGAAGCACTTTCCCTCACACATCTTTCAAGATTAGTAGAATTAGTTCCAACATTGAAAGATATGAACAAGAATTCATCACTTCCTTCATCCAGATACTCCAATTCTTCATCATTAGATACACCATTGTCCTTTTCAACATAATAACTCTTCTTGAAAAATATACCCTTATGATCATTTTGTTTTGATTGGACATTTAGATGCATAATGACCTATCTTTCCACAATTGAAACATTTGAAAGGTCGCTTACCTCTGCTTTTTCAATTACCCTTTTTCAATCTCCTCACAAATTTTACTTCCACCTCATTAAGATCATTTGGATTTGATCTATCATCCTTTTCCACTTTGTAGATATTAAAATTAGTTTCTTTGTTTGAAGCATCTTGACCAAACTCTCTCATTTCAAAAGAAGTTAAAGAACCAAACATTTGATCTCTAGAATAATTATCCAAATTCGAAGCTTCCTCAATAGCATAAACTTTATGACTATATAAGCTTTAGGAAATGTTCTTAATACCTTTTTTATAACTTCGCTATCATCCAACTTTCCACCAAGACCATTGATGGCATTGACAACTTCATCAAATATGAGCGTGTAGGCAGTAATATCTTCATCTTCAGACATCCTTAAGGTTTCAAATTTGGCTTTGTAGTTCTGCATCTTCACTTGTTTGACCTTTTCATCTCCTTCATAGATACTTTCCATCTTCTTCTAGAAATCTTTAGTAGACTGGTAGCTCATAACCTTCACAAGTTCTAAATTAGGAAGATGAATTAGGATTGCATTCCTTTCTTTGCCATTGTTTTCATAATCCTTGATCTCATCATCACTTGTTGGACCATTTGTAGGCACAGTATAACTTTTTTCAATAGACTTCCAAACTCAAAATCCAAGAGAAACCAAAAAGGATTCTATCCTATCATTCCAATAGGTAAAATTTGTTCCATCAAACAAAGGAGCTTTAACACATTTCCTATGCGCCATCTGGATCTACCTCAAGCGGTTAATATTTTTCTTGGGAACCACAACTCTAATACCAATTGTTAGTTGCACAAGAAAATTGAGAGGGGGGGTGAATTAGTTGTATACTTTTAAAACATCAAAAACACTCATTAACATTCAAATTTGTATAAACCCTTATCCACCATTAAACCCTTAACATGCATTAACAAAATGTAAACATGTAAAGTAGTAATGCAAACACATCAAACACATAAGAACACCATATTTACATGGAAAACACAAGAAGGGAAAAACCACGGTGAGGATTAGCTCACTAATATATGAATTGCAACACCTAAGGCTCACATCCAAGGGCTCACTTCCCAAAAAGATAAAGAAAGGCTCATTGTTGGTGGCTCACTACCAAAGGACTCACTATCTAGAAGAAAGAAGAATAAAAGAAGGGGTGGCTTGTTGACAATTTGAACTGCTAACAATGCATCTCTCATATGTTGAAGGTACAATTCCGCTGAAGCATAAACAACTTATCAAATAGATTGAAATGTAGAGACCTTCTAATCATTGCATTAGGAAATCATAAGAATTAAGGCTCACACTCAGATCAACACACTCGATCACATTCACATCTTTCTCATTACACACACTTCTCTTCAATCCACACAACAATTCACCTTGCATTTATACCCTTTGTAGCCTAAAACAATATCAATTAGGTAGGCCTTAAGAATTAAGGAAACGTATACATCTCAATCATTCAACACCAAATAGGTTGAAACTAAACGCTTCCACCATATAAAGAAGTGAAGGTAAACCATGCCACTACTTTATTGGGACCCAAATCTATATTAAAATGCTTCTCAACACTTCCTCAAATAATAATTATCCTCTACAAATAGCGCTAGCATGCCAGGTTGGCCAAACCTGTACTAACACTAAAAAGCAACACTAAACACAATTCTCAAGGTCCAAAAACATCTCATACTACATAAAAACACTCCAAAATATCCATACATCATCTTAGAATATTATAGCATCATTAGAATATTCTGCACAACTACTGCAACCACCTGAAACTCAAGAACACCTTCATTCTATGTAACCAAACATATTGGGACAAACATCCAACACACCAAACACCTTTGTGGAACAACACAACACCTAAAAGTTCAAGGGAAGGTAGATACAAACATTATAAGAACATTTCTAGATCCATAACACTAGAAGCTTCACTACAAAGAAATGCAAAGCAATCTTATTTCTCTTACACACCTTGTTTCACCAAACAGGCATATTGTCAAACACATCTTGTTAAGGTTAGAGATGGCAGATATCTAACAATTAAATGCAGATTTAAATAATAAACAGAGAAACTAAAACATACACAAAATAAATCATAACACAGAGAATTTAACGTGGTTCACCCAATCTGGGCTACATCCACCAAACGCAGCCATCCAATACTTTTATTATCGATTGCAAAACCTATTACAATCTTGCGAATAATCGCATTTTTCATCATACTGTAACCCCCATCCCAACCCCTTTTAACAAGCTTTTAGAAGCTTCCAGAATTAGGGTTTTACAAAGTCGGTTTTCTTTCTTTTTCAGAGATTTTTCCTTTTTCGTTGATGATGCGAAAAAAATGGCAATTTTTTTTTTTCTCAGGGGCTGCGCCCCCGAACCCCCGCCCGAGGCCCGACCCGGCCCCGGATCCTGGCAAGGACAGGGGGCCGGGGTGTATAGTATACAATGGGCTATATAGTATAGCATGATCAGTCGCCACATACCAACACATCTTCCACTATAGTATGATCCAAAACCCAAAAATCTAGATATGAAACCTCAAAAACCTCTAATCATCACATCCAAATTGCATGGGAATATCTTCAAGCATGAAGAAATGTAGAGTAGAACACTAGACACCACTCTATCACACTAAACTCTCTTTTATTCACATTTTCTCAAAAAACCTTGGAAACCAAGTGAAATAACTTCATCATCAACATTACTAACATCTCTACAACATCTGCAACATGCAACACTTTCCAACTACAATAATCTCCCCAAACACAAGTCAGGACAACAACCTCTGCAACTATACTGAAGTAAGACATCAATGACAACACCAACAACATTGTGTTGACATTAACACCAACAACTCCAAAATTCCAACAAATCCAATGCTAGGGGTTGACATCATCAACACCAACAACATTCCAACAACATTCCAACACTCTCTTCATACAAGGGGTTGAAATTAATGACAACACCCAAGCAACTCACAAACAACTCAAGCTTCCAAAATTCCAATAGAAACTCTCACTCAAGCACTCATTCTACAAAATTCGTGCAATCTTGGGCTCTTTTATCACAATATCTTTCTCTTTGGCATAAAAATCATCATGTGTTTCAACACATCACTTAATTATTGTAAAATCTATTGTATTGCTCTTGGCATCATTGGGTTTTGAAATCCTTTTATTTACACACTCATACATTAGTTTATTACACTTTATAGACCGATGAGTGATATTCATAGCTTTTTATTTCTACTTTTAGTTCCTAGAGACAAATAGGCTAAGAGGACACACTTTTATCTATTTTTTTTAAGTCTTGGTTGCTTGTGGAGGTCAAAAGACCAAAATAGGGGCTTGATCATTCATGGAAAGCTCCTAAGTATCTCCAACCTTTCCTCTTGTCTCAACTAATTTTTTGTTCTTGAATATCTCAATCAATTAAAAACATTTTGTTTCCACAGTCCATGATCATTAGTAATCAAGATTTCTGGATAAAACTGTGTGCAATTTTTCTTCATCAATGTTTTGGATCATACTCCATGATCCATCATCAGGATGATTAGTAGATAGAGAGAGACATGAAGAATAGATAGCAAACTTGGATAGAAATAGGGGAGAGGGTGGTGAGGGAAGGTTGTGAGGCACACAATCCAAAAAGATGAGAAAGTCAAAGGGAGGAGAAAAATAATTGGAGAAAATTGCAAAGAAGAAAATTAATGAGAAAACCTAGAAAAACACATAACTAATTCAACAAAAGGACATAAGAACCCTTAAATTAAAGAAAAGATCACATAACCAAAAGAAGAAAATCAAAAATGAGAGGGAAAAAAAAAGTCAAAAGAGAACACTGGGATAAGAATAGACATCAAAGTAAACAAAAAAATTGAAAGGAGAAAGAAAGAGACAAAAGAAAAATATAAATTAAGAAAAAGAACATAAAAATAAAAATCAATAAGTGAAAAACACAAAATTAAGAGAAACTTAATAGGAGACATAAAAGTAAAAAATCAATAAGTGAAAAAGACAAAATTAAGAGAAACTTAATAGGAGACATAAATTATAAAAAGAAATTGAAAGGATAAATTAAGATTAAGAACACGAAGGAAACAAATGAAACATCCAATACAAGAAGACACGAACCAATAAATAATACCACAAAAAAGACACGAACCAATAAATAATACCACAAAAATTAAGTCATAAATTATAACAAATAAAAGCAATACAATAATAAAATAAGTCACAAATTATAAATGAAAAGGAAGGCATTCAAAGAAAGAAACACAATAAAACAAACCAATAGAAGAGCCAAAATAATAACAAAACAAGCAAATAATCAAAATGAATAAAGAAATAAAGAAGATAAAATAATTAATAGAATTATAATTAACAATGCAAAACAATTATATAATAGAGAAGAAAACTAAATTTGATAAAACCGAAAATAATGTGAACCAAAAAACAAGGAACAAAGAAAAAAGAAAAGGCTAAAACAATTAAACCACAAAATAAAACAATTAAAACTAAGGAACAAAATAATAAAATAAATCCCAAAATGAGGCAAGAATAAGGACAGAATACAAAGAAAAGAATTAGAAAACAAAATTTATCAAAACCCACAAGCAAAAGAAGTAAATGATCAGAAAAATAAAAGAAAAAGAAAAAGAGCAACCAAAAATTGAAACAAACACCAAAAGAGAAGAACCAACAGGTTTAAATAA
>VDFB02105785.1:258438514-258481581 GCA_007258455.2 Sequoia sempervirens
CAAAACACTCACAAAATTTTTCCAAGATTTTTTCTTTTATATACCATGACCTATAACCTAAGGCAAATATTCCTTCAATAGAACCTTCTTTGATACCATGATCAATACACTAAGGAAAATACTCCTTCATTAGTTTATAAACACTAGATATATTTGAAATAAATAACTTAACTAAAACTAATTTCCAAGTATAAACAAGAAAAATGAGAAAAAAATATATATCATAACATAAGTTGCAAGATAATACCTTGGAGAAATACACTTTGAATGAAAATTCTAGCAAAAAAGTGAGTATATCTCACTTAGAAATCACTCTAAATGATAGTTACAATCTAGTCTAAACCTCCTAGGCTTGGTAAATATACAATTGATTTCAATATTTAAACTTCTTACAATCTCTCAGTAACCCTATAGCCTTCTGAAAACTTGCAAAATCACCACAAACTCAAATACTTTTATTAGATGCTTATTTCAAACTTATAGTGTGTATAAATAGATTTACAAGCTATAGGAAGTCAACTCAATCAAATAAATTAAATGAAAAAATAAAATTAGAATGTCATGGGATTCTAAAAACTATTGTGATGAAATCATTTTTAATAAAGTGGCAATGTCAAAAATACCCTAACAATTTCTAATATACCTTGATGAATTTAACCTATGTTTCTTATGAAAATATTTGAAAGAATAAGATGAATGCTCTTCAATAACAACAAGAATGGTTGTAATTATTTTCCCTACTCAAATATCACATTCTTCAATTGTCAAACAATCAATAGTAAATTTACACGTCCCTATCAAAAACTGGTAAATAATTAGCCTACTTTTGTTGACCAACCCTTTAAGAATAAAAATAAATATTATTTAAGAATAACCATAATTATTAAACATTTTGTGAGTTTTGAACCACTAATCTCTTTACAACTTTCTTACCACAACTTATTAACTTTCCTATCACAACTAACTCAACTACAATACTATTGAAAAATAGACCAGTGCTTTTAATCTATAAATTTGAGATTTCCACATGCGAAAAAAAAAACCCCACTACATTCAAATCACCCTACTTGAATTATCAAGTAAATCATTTTAATCTTATTGCAAGAAAAATTCAAAATGTCATTTGACAGAAAACTTTGCTGACATTTAATCTTTAAATGATTGTGGAAACATTACATCACACCTTCCGTACAAGATTCATATATTTAGAAGCATATTATTATCAGATCTGGCAAAAGGCCTTTTCTTTTTCAATGGAGTTTTGGTCTTTAGCCAATCACACATGTATTATGATAATTTTGATCATGAGGAAATATCTGAAATTCCATATGCTTTTGATAGTAATGGTTTGATGTTTATCTTGTCGCCATGTATAGCTTGGTATCACAGTTCAGTGGGAGCTTTGGTAAGATATAGTGATCTCCATGAAGAGAATGGTAGTCACTATGCCATGTGTGACTCTAAACCATGATTTAGTGCGAGTTGTTCGTAGTGACTTGGATGCATCATTGGTAAGGTTATCTTCATGTGATTGGGGATATGGTTTGTTCTTGGTTTAGAGTGGTTGCTATTATGTCATGGTTTACTCTTGATTCTAGATTAGAGTTTGGAATATTACATGTTCTCTTGAGACCAGGATGTATAAGTATGTTATGCTGCATGTGATCTCCTATGAGGAGATGGTTAGATCATGGATGTCATGTTTATGTTCAAGGTTGGAGCTTTGACATTGATCTTGTGTAGTTCTCTTAAGTATTGGGTACATTAATCATTTGCTTGATTACTTCATGAAAGTGTTGTGTTGCATTTGGAGTTTGGCATGGATTGGTTAGTTATAGGTCCTCATGGATACTTGGAGAAATAGGTGAGGTTGTAGTTCTCTTATGGTAAGAGACATTTGTTGGAATGGTTACTTGTAAGAAAAGTTTTTTCAACAGAAAAGACCGAGAAGCCTACACCTTGATTGAATGTGAATTCAACACACTCGATGGTTTAGCATGCCTCCAATGAGGCAGTTTGGATACAAAGGCTTGGGAAAGGTATTGGTTTGGTTGATAATGGGAAGGTATTAATTGAGAAATTTAACACTTTAATTAATGTTACAGATTATCTTATGAAACCATATAGATAAGTTCTCTTGGTTTTAATCATTTGCTTGGAAGCTTCATGATTATGCAAGTTGCATTTGAAGTTAGCATGGATTGATTAGTTGGTGCAAGAAGGCCATTGGCCTTGAGTCTTGTACTTGTTTTATTATTCCTTATTTAGAATAATTGCAATGTATAATGTCAAGTGGGAGAATGTTGGAAATAGGATGCCATTTAATTACAAATCCTAAACATTAATTATTTCATGTATCTCCTAAGTTCTTGGAATGTGTTCAACAACACTAAGATTAGGATGAGATTAAATATTTGGATGAAATAAATCATGAAATTGAAATTTTTAGTTATTCCTAAATAATAGGAGCATGTGGGTGCACACATGGTAAGGTGACACTCACCTTGCGTTCAATTAACTATTCAGAGTAAGAGATGCCATTTAATTGCAAATCCTAAACATTAATTATTTCATGTATCTCCCAAGTTCTTGGAATATGTTCAACAACACTAAGATTAGGATGAGATTAATTATTTAGATGAAATAAATCATGAAATTGAAATTTATAGTTATTCCTAAATAATAGGAGCATGTGGGTGCACACATGGTAAGGTGAGACTCACCTTGAGTTCAGTTAACTATTCAGAGTAAGAGATTCCATTTAATTACAAATCCTAAACATTAATTATTTTATGTATCTCCTAAGTTCTTGGAATTTGTTCAACAACACTAAGATTAGGATGAAATAAATCATGAAATTGACATTTGTAGTTATTCCTAAATAATAGGACCATGTGGATGCACACATGGTAAGGTGACACTCACCTTGAGTTTAATTAACTATTCAGAGTAAGAGATAACACTTCTAAATGCATGTAATGATCCTAGGATTTAGGACTTGATGTTTGCATGCATGAAGTTCAGTTTAGTTCAGTTTAGATGAGTTTAGTTTAGTTTAGTTTAGTTCAGTTATCTTTAGTTGCATGCAAGTGCATGTTGCATGCATGTTGGCTATTTTGAGTTGCATGTAGTTAGCTTTAGTTAACTTGGAATGCATGGCTAATAACTTGAGTTGTATGATAGATAATAGGGACTACGTCTAGTTAACAGGGGATGACCATTCTTGCATGAATGGTGTTGAGTAAATGTTTCCGTTAACAAGAAATCACTTGGAGTCAACTTGGGCGCCCAAGATGCTTTCTTGGATTTACCTCTTTTTCATGTTAAGATATTTCTAAAGGCTCAGTTAAGTAGGATTACTTATGGGCGCCAACTTTGAGGAGGAGCTTTGGAATTATCAACATAATGAAGGTTGAGTTGTGGCTTCAGTTTGGGACACCCAAATGGATGAGGCACATGTTTTAGCATTGTTCTTTGTGATTAAATTCTACTTGGATGAGATAGGCATACCTTTTAGGGATAGGGCTTGAGCATTGTAATTGTAACTCATGTTGAGTTTACAAAGCTGATTAAAGCCTGTATATCTTAAGCAAATCGAATAGAGTTATTAGAGTTTTTATCATAGGTTGTGAAGAAGATTGGTGAAGACAAAAGAAGCATTCTCAAGCAAGAATTGGAGCTATTGTATTTTAGATATTGAATAATATAATAGTTCTTGTGTTACATCCCGATTTTATAGCTACTATTGTATAGGGCAATTGATTGTAATGTTTGAATCTTGATGATGAATAAAACATGGTTGATCTCGTTATTAAGTGAATGAGTCCATTTTAAATGATGGTTTCATTTGATTGTTACTTCTAAATGATTTAGTCTTGATTAAATGTTGTATACAATTATGGAATAATGTTATTCTAACTTGTGAGATGTTTTTACCTTGTTATGAGCATATGACTGCCGATGTCATGTCATGATGTGCAGGTATGAAGACTGTTCCTCTGGATAGAGGAGAGACATCATTCGGGGAGGAACTTGGTCGAGTAAACAGTAACGATTACCAAATTGAGCATACACACACGTCAGTATAAGCTCTAAGAAACCATATCAGTTATGAATGATCTAGATAAGTCATCCTTAGGCTTTAGGAGTTATGTTTATTTCTTTATGCTTTGAAAGTGATGATTACTCATTTGTCTGACTTACTATGGAAAACGTAAATGGATATATGTTAATAGGTCAAGTGAGTATGTAAATACATGAATATAATGTACACATATCCATATGTATATACATGTCAACACATATGTATGTTCGGCAGACGGATATGCCCATACGTACGTGTCAACATGGTATACATACATTTACATGTACACTACGTATTGTGATATACGTATATATACATACCCATGTTATCTATTGCCTGTGAATAATGATATTAATTATATTATTTAATATTGCCTAGGAGATTTACGTATATCTTTATATGAAAATATATATATTAATAAATGATTATTAATATATACATCAATATATAAAGAATGTGTAAATAATATATATTTATATATTTTATAAATTATATGTGATAATATAAAATTAATATATTCTTATATATAAATACGTTTATATATAAATATATATTAATATTTAATAAAATACATATGTTTATAAAATATACAATATATATAATTAAAATTTAAAATAAAGGAAAATATTTTCTAATGTTTTAAAGAATAAGTATTATTATTTGAAGGATGAAATTTGCAATGTATATATTGAGGGAACTTAAATGTTAAAAGGTAGCCGTATGAAATATTTATCCTTTCAAAATACATTTGAAAAAGTAGCGAACTTCATTTAAGGAAATATTTGAAAAGTCGAACTTTAGAAAAACAAATAGAAAATGAAAATGGATGTTCCCGTGAAATGGCGGAAGTTCCTGCGCAGCCGGGAATGAAGGAAGACGTTTTCAAAGCTCAAAACTAGGAAAATAGCAATAAACCTCTGTGTTGTATCGATTTGAAGCTTGACCTAGAACGCAACAATAATATCATGTTGAATTTACACACCTGGCAGAAAAATGTGGCTGTAGGTGGCATTTTTATTGCAGAGTTGAAATATTCTTCGATTTCTGGCTCCAAAGAAGTTGAATCATCTTGGAAAAACATGACTGAGGGTTTGAAAGAATGACAAGTGACATTTTGACTCAGTAAACATGGTAATCTGTCAAGTTGCATGCCCAAAAATGGGGAAATTATTCTTATTGCGGCCTATAAATAATTCACAACTCTTCATTCGAATTCACTTCTGGTTTTCTCTTCTTTGACGTTTTTAGAGATTTTATACACTGCAATTTGAGAGCTAGTGCTGTGAGTTTGTGTTATTATTCTGTTTCAAAGTGTTTCAGTGAGAGGAGAGTTGAGTGTTCTCAGTTGTATTTCATAGAATACTGTGAGAAAACAATAGCATTCTTTCTATGGAGAATTTCTGAGTGAGGAAACTATTTGTTGTGATCAATAATAGAAGATTGTTGATAAGAGGAACATTGGAAAGGAGTCTATACAAGCATGTTTTCTTGATTAAAGAATTTAGCTTAAAACTGTCTTCTTTTACTGTATTTAGATTTGCTGATTGTATTGAGGTGAAATAAATGAATTATTCCTAGCATATATCTGTTGGTTGATAATCTATTATTGCATAATGATTTAAGGGACTTCATTTTATGCAAGAGTAAAGGTTAGGGAATGACAATGTAGCTTAAGGAGATAGCTTGATGCATTTCATTATATTCAATTTGGTTAAAGAAGTTTAAATAGGAATTGGGGTATTGAATAGAAGGGATTTAATTTGTTTAAGAAGGTTTTAGTAGGAAATTGGGGTTTTGAAAAGAAAAGATTCAATTTGATTATATGCATTAGTAGGAAATTATATGCATTGTACTACAAGACTATCTCTTGTGTGTGATGATTGATTAGTAGTATTAAACAGTTAAGCAATTATTTGGAGTATCAAACTTGTATGATCTTCGTATATGGAGAGTACATAGACGTACTTATTATCTACTAGGATCGAAATGATGGAAAAATCAAGTGAAGTCTTTTAGCTTAAGTTATTAGGATAACTGAGACAAGTTAAGTACTCCTAGGATAAAGAATTCCTAGTTAGGAGGATTGATACAAGACACTTGACTACTGTTTTCATTTCTAGTAGGTTCGTATGATTGTAGGATGTCTGGGATGACGGATTCACCCATTGAAGGACAAACCTATGCGTAGAGTAAGGAACCCTCAAGTCAAATCGGCCTTGAGTAGTGTTTATGATAGATGACCTTCATTCGAAGTATTGAATGAGAATACTTTGGCCAAAGTAGTGAAAGGTACGACATCCACCTAGATGTGAGATAGTTGAGACTACACTGTCAGTTCATTGTGATCCAAGTACTAGATCGAGATTGTGAAATAGCATGGTTCTAGTTGTGTAGGACACAACACTATGCTCAGTTGGTAATCGTTAAAGGATACCCTACCAATCTCTTCTTTGAAGGGAGGGTCGTTCATTGCAAAATGATCGTGCGGGGGACCGCATTATAAGTCCGTGGTTGGCGGAAAAGCGCCCAAGTGATGTTTCTCCTCCACAGCAAAGCGGCCGATGTACCAAGATTTGAAAGGACGGACTCCTAGACCTTCTTACTTCTATTTGTGCAAAAGCTTATGAGCTATGTATGTAACTGTATTACTTTTTAACTCTGATTTATATTTGCAATGAAAATGAAATTCATGAGGAAACATATTGTAATTTGTATGTGTTTATCAATAAAGAAAGGAAGAAATTTTATTGTATTATCTTTGTTATATGTTACTTTTACATGTTTTAAGTGAGAATTGGAAAGTTTTTAATTTACGCACAATTGGGTCGTTACATGTAGTATCAGAGCTACCAGGTTCTGCACTGAAACCTATGAGCTCATTACGCAACAATGTGTAAACCTTATCAGAAGATAACAGTTGAAAAGTTCTTGTGCCAAAACAGGAAGAGAAAAGAACTTAGAAAAGTAAAAAGGAAATATGAGATCCTTAGTAACTTATGAAAATTGGAACAAGTTAAAAGTTAACCCTAGAAAAGGAAATCCAAAACCAACAAATATCACCTAGAATTGCGGAAATATATGCAATTAAGTTAGGTAAAAAGGGTAGGATGAGTAACCAGATTATATCTTTATCAAACAAAATAGTTTTATGACTCCAAGGAATGAGGAAGAATGTGACAACCTTTAATAGTTGTAAACTATAGTTATAAAGAGTTGGGAACTTTTGGATTGGTATAGAAAAAAAAAAAAACTATGAATCTATGAGAATTTGAGAATGAAACAAGGGAATTAATGTCGAAGTTATGACATCGGAGCGACAACGGAAATTGTCAGATGAGAAACCACTAAAACCTAGGAAAAGATAGAGTAAGAGGCTACACGGAATGTAGCAAGGTAATGTCCGGTATACTAGGAAATGAAGATTGGAAGTCATCATTGGTAGCACATACATACTCTCTCTAGATTCCAGAGGAAAATGATAGAACACGAAATAGATCAATCTGATTATGTTAGTAGAACTAACATAATGTTCTAAGTGGATAAACTCATTAAGAAATCAACGTTTTGGAAAACTTGATTTACAGGATTTTGATTTATGAACAAGTAGTTGCTTAGAATCTTGAAAAGGTATTTCAGTTTAGCAAACAATTGCATAAACCATGATCATACTTGAAACATTCAGTTGAGCGAATGTACAAAATATTATAGTCAATGAGCAAAAGTGGTAAACCAAAACTTGAATGAAAATCTTGTGAATGTATGCTTATATGTTTTCCAAAAGATAGTTAAAAGTTTAATTAGGCTAACTTGTATGAAACGTTCAGGTTAAAGTGAACTTTTAAATCATGGTGAAAGTGTATGAGAAGACGAGAAATATTCCTGGAACAAGTCAGGACGAGGAACAAGAACCAACAGGAATAGAAGCAAAGCTGGAACAGATTCTGGCGAGATTGTCCAATCTTGAAAAGACAAAAGCAGTTGAGATACCTGTCACCAATAATGAAGAGGAAAGTTCTTCGCATGGAGAAGGCATTAATCATAACCGTGAGAAGGAGAAATCTCCAACTCTGTCTATTGAGAAGAAGAAGAAACAAGTGTCCACTGAGTTAACAAAGGATATGAAGAAGGTATACCCTCCAAAATTTGATGGAAGTGTCGGAGGTGACGAAGCTAAAGTATGGTTAGTACAAATGGAAAAGTACTTTGACATAAGAAATTATGACAGAGTTACTAAAGCAGCTTGGGGTGCTTATCAGTTAGCGGGTGAAGCCTCCAATTGGTGGATGAACAAGAAACTAGAATTGGATATAAATTCCTGGAAACTAACTTGGGAAGAGTTCGTTGAAATCTTCAGCAAGCGGTGGTTGCCACAACTCTACTATGACCAAAAAATTTCTGACTTCCAAGAATTGAGGCAAGGAACCATGTCATTCAACGAGTACTGGGAGAAATTTACTCGGCTTCTGCGATATGTTCCTATTTATCATAAAGATGAACGATTCCGGATCAGGAAATTCATCTTGGGACTGAACAAAAATATTGGAGGTGAAGTCGATATTCATGGTCCGACCACAATGGACCTTGTGTATGAAAAAGCCATTAAGCGGGAACAAAAGCTTAAGGCAGACTCCAATCAGTATGAAGGAGAAGAACAAAAGAAGGAAACTGAAGTCCCTGACAAGATTTCCCCCAAGAAGGAAGAATTTGCGCAAGATGCAGCAAGGAAAAAGGGGAAGAGATCTCGCTTCAATGAGAAGGAATTCAGAAGAGACTGGAAAAGAGACAACTCCAGGTATAATGACATTAGAAATGCTAGTGAAGGTGATAATAAGACTGGGGAAATCATAGAGAAAAGAGGACCAAGAGCAGGATGCTTTATTTGTAGAGGTAATCATTATGAAAATGAATGCCCCAACAAAACTTTTGGTACCCAGCATGGCAATTCACTACCTACTCAAAAGGCCATGTTTCAGTAGAGGAAACACGCTGCCATGGGTGATGGACAAGTTGATGTCCAGATTACGCCAATCAAACATTCTTGAAACTTTCAAGAGAGTAGAATAAATGTAGAGTCATGTTTTTATGCTTTTGAATAATACCTTAAGTCATCGGGGACGATGATTCCTAAGGGGGGAAGTATGTTACATCCTGATTTTATAGCTACTATTGTATAGGGAAATTGATTGTAATGTTTGAATCTTGATGATGAATAAAACATGGTTGATCTCGTTATTAACTGAATGAGTCCTGTTTAAATGATGGTTTCATTTGATTGTTACTTCTAAATGATTTAGTCTTGATTAAATGTTGTATACAATTATGGAATAATGTTATTCTAACTTGTGAGATGTTTTTACCTTGTTATGAGCATATGACTGCCGATGTCATGTCATGATGTGCAGGTATGAAGACTATTCCTCCGGACAGAGGAGAGACATCATTTGGGGAGGAACTTGGTCAGGTAAATAGTAACGATTACCAAATTGAGCATACACACATGTCAGTATAAGCTTTGAGAAACCATGTCAGTTATGAATGATCTAGATAAGTCATCCTTAGGCTTTAGGAGTTATGTTTACTTCTTTATGCTTTGAAAGTGATGATTACTCATTTGTCTGACTTACTATGGAAAACGTAAATGGATATATGTTAATAGGTCAAGTGAGTATGTAAATACATGTATATAATGTACACATATCCATATGTATATACATGTCAACACATATGTATGTTCGGCAGACGGATATGCCCATACGTACGTGTCAACATGGTATACATACATTTACATGTACACTACGTATTGTGATATACGTATATATACATACCCATGTTATCTATTGCATGTGAATAGTGATATTAATTATATTATTTAATATTGCCTAGGAGATTTATGTATATCTTTATATGAAAATATATATATATTAATTAAATGATTATTAATATATACATCAATATATAAAGAATGTGTAAATAATTATATATTTATATATTTTATAAATTATATGCGATAATAATAAAATTAATATATTCTTATATATAAATATGTTTATATATAAATATATATTAATATTTAATAAAATACATATGTTTATAAAATATACAATATATATAATTAAAATTTAAAATAAAGGAAAATATTTTCTAATGTTTTAAAGAATAAGTATTATTATTTGAAGGATGAAATTCGCAATGTATATATTGAGGGAACTTAAATGTTAAAAGGTAGCCGTATGAAATATTTATCATTTCAAAATACATTTTAAAAAGTAGCGAACTTCATTTAAGGAAATATTTGAAAAGTCAAACTTTAGAAAAACAAATAGAAAATGAAAACGGATGTTCCCGTGAAATGGCGAAAGTTCCTGCGCAGCTGGGAATGAAGGAAGAAATAGCAATAAACCTCTGTGTTGTATCGATTTGAAGCTTGACCTAGAACGCGACAATAATATCATGTTGAATTTACACACCTGGCAGAAAAATGTGGCTGTAGGTGGCATTTTTATTGCAGAGTTGAAATATTCTTCGATTTCTAGCTCCAAAGAAGTCAAATCATCTTGGAAAAAAATGACTGAGGGTTTGAAAGAATGACAAGTGACATTTTGACTTAGTAAACATGGTAATCTGTCAAGTTGCATGCCTAGAAATGGGGAAATTGTTCTTATTGCGGCCTATAAATACTTCACAACTCTTCATTCGAATTCACTTCTGGTTTTCTCTTCTTTGACATTTTTAGAGATTTTATACACTGCAATTTGAGAGCTAGTGCTGTGAGTTTGTGTTATTATTCTGTTTCAAAGTGTTTCAATGAGAGGAGAGTTGAGTGTTCTCAGCTGTATTTCATAGAATACTGTGAGAAAACAATAGCATTCTTTTTGTGGAGAATTTATGAGTGAGGAAACTATTTGCTGTGATCAACAATAGAAGACTGCTGATAAGAGGAACATTGGAAAGGAGTCTATATAGGCATGTTTTCTTGATTAAAGAATTTAGCTTAAAACTGTCTTCTTTTACTGTCTTTAGATTTGCTGATTGTATTGAGGTGAAATAAATGAATTATTCCTAGCATATATCTGTTGGTTGATAATCTATTATTGCATAATGATTTAAGGGACTTCATTTTATGCAAGGGTAAAGGTTAGGGAATGACAATGTAGCTTAAGGAGATAGCTTGATGCATTTCATTATATTCAATTTGGTTAAAGAAGTTTAAATAGGAATTGGGGTATTGAATAGAAGGGATTTAATTTGTTTAAGAAGGTTTTAGTAGGAAATTGGGGTTTTGAAAAGAAAAGATTCAATTTGATTATATGCATTAGTAGGAAATTATATGCATTATACTACAAGACTGTCTCTTGAGTGTGATGATTGATTGGTAGTATTAAACAGTTAAGCAATTGTTTGGAGTATCAAACTTGTATGATCTCTGTAAATGGAGAGTACGTAGACATACTTATTATCTACTAGGATCGAAATGATGGCAGAATCAAGTGAAGTCTTTTAGCTTAAGTTATTAGGATAACTGAGACAAGTTAAGTACTCCTAGGATAAAGAATTCCTAGTTAGGAGGATTGATACAAGACACTTGAATACTGTTTTCATTTCTAGTAGGTTCGTATGATTGTAGGATGTCTGGGATGACGGATTCACCCATTGAAGGACAAACCTATGCGTAGAGTAAGGAACCCTCAAGTCAAATCGGCCCTAAGTAGTGTTTATGATAGATGACCTTCATTCGAAGTACTGAATGAGAATACTTTGGCCAAAGTAGTGAAAGGTACGACATCCACCTAGATGTGAGATAGTTGAGACTACACTGTCAGTTCATTGTGATCCAAGTACTAGATCGAGATTGTGAAATAGCAAGGTTCTAGTTGTGTAGGACACAGCACTATGCTCAGTTGGTAATCATTAAAGGATACCCTACCAATCTCTTCTTTGAAGGGAGGGCCGTTCATTGCAAAATGATCATGCGGGGGACCGCATTATAAGTCTGTGGTTGGAAAAAAAGCGCCCGAGTGATGTTTCTCCTCCACAGCAAAGCGGCCGATGTACCAAGATTTGAAAGGACGGACTCCTGGACCTTCTTACTTCTATTTGTGCAAAAGCTTATGAGCTATGTATGTAACTGTATTACTTTTTAACTCTGATTTATATTTGCAATGAAAATGAAATTCATGAGGAAACATATTGGAATTTGTACGTGTTTATCAATAAAGAAAGGAAGAAATTTTATTGTATTATCTTTGTTATATGTTACTTTTACATGTTTTAAGTGAGAATTGGAAGATAAAAGTGTGTGCTCATAGCCTATTTGTCTCTAGGAACTAAAGTCAAACATAAGAAGCTATGAATATCACTTCTCGGTCTACAAATAGTAATAAACTAATGTACACAAGTGTGCTAATAAGATGACGTGAAAACCCAATGATGCTAAGAGCACTATAATAGATTTTACAAAAATGAAACAAGTAAAAGAGAAGGTAGGAGAACTATCGTGCCTCGAGAAAGAATGTAGAGATGAAAACTAGAAAAACCTAAGATGAATATCACCTCAACTAGTGTAGATGATCCAAGGAAGACCTAGCTATATGTAGAGCGCTTCAAAGATATTCAATAAAGTGCAAGTAAATTATGTGTTGAATTACATGATTTTATTCCAAAGAGAAAGATATTACGATAAATGATCCCAAGATTGCAATAATGTTGTAGAATGAGTGATTGAGTGAGATTTTCTATATATTCAAAAAATAAAGTTGGAATGGAAAATAAGAGATTTCAAGGTCTCAAGGAGTTATTCAAATTTGATTAAGAACTATTACTAACAACCTAGACACATAATGTGGCAAGGTGCTAAAAAAATATCATTGTAAAAATAGCCTATCATGGAATGTTAGCACATCATGAGGACATCAACATGTCACACTAGAATCTAGATAATTATAGCTTTTGAAAGTTATAGACACCAAGAACATGTAAGGTTATTGCATGTTCAAAAGAACAATTTTGTACAAAAGAGAGGTCATGAGAAGGCACAAACACAAACATGACCTTGGAACTATGGTTGTGAAATGATAAGACAAGGGGTAAATGAACCTAAAAACATACTAGGGGACATAGACACCAAAGCAAGTCCAAAACATAATGTGAAATTACAAGGCTATGTAATTTTATCTATTACACTTTACCCCAACTTTAGTGAGTTGATGACATTAGGTGATATTCCATGCTAATATATAGAAGCAAAATAACATCATTAAAAGGATACTAAAGATGAATCATGCCCCTAGGATATAAAATTTTCTCCCTTGAGTGATAGAGTAGACACCAATGTGTAGTTGGGACTATAATTTGAACATATTGTAAAGGTGTGGTAGAGTATTTCAAATGTTAAACATTAAAAATTTGCATGATAAACAATGTTAGAATATTATATAAAAAATACAAGAGTGAATGATTAGACAATTATAATATGCAAAACAAGAATGTTAGTAAATCATATAGTCTAATATACACAAGACATGTATAAAGAAAGGATATAAGGGGGACACTAGTTGTTGGAATTTTTCAGGAAGGATTGAACAATTAAATTAACCAATTAACCAATGTAGATAACAATAATTTAAAGAACACAAAATGAATTACAAAGGAATAATTTTTTTAACGTGGTTCACCCAATGTGGGCTACATCTACAAACAATAGTCCAGTATTTTATCATATCTTGAACAATAATTACAGAGTACATTAACCAACAACAATAACACTATTGTGTGCAACTTCAAACACTCTCACGTTTTGTTTGTGTGTAACTATTGTTGTTGCTTGTTCACAACTCAATGCATACACCTTCACCTATACATTGTTGCTTGTTCATTTTAAACCACAAACTTCTAACTTCCATCCACACACAACTGTCCACCTTTGATCCATAGTAAGAAATAGTTAATTTCAAGGCAATTACAAACTGATTTCTAATGAGAATTACTCACAATTTTATCTATTAAAATATATCAATAGGCAACTTTTGTGGAGGGGTGAACCCCACAAGCGGGGCTCCACCCCTTTGCACTCCCTCATTTATTAATTTGGGGGGCGAGGGGGGAACGTGATTGCTAGAGTGGCCAAAATATTAACATTGAAGCATGGTCAAGCTCCATAGACCAACAATATCCCACTTAGAGACTGATCAGGATCCACACCAAACCATCTCCCATTTCAAGACTGATCTTATAGCATCGTTACCCTTGTAGCTTCCACTAGATTGGCATTCGTGGAGATAGTTGTTTCTTATATGCATAATTTTATTCATGAAGACCAATAGAAGCTAAAGAGAAACTAAGCTTCTCTTGTGTTACCACCTTTCTAAACATATCTATTGGATTTTTAGTTGTATAAATTTTCTCTAGCTTCAACTATCCATCTTCCAACAGGGTAAAAACACAAAGTTGTGTCACACTTTCAGCCAACTTAACAACACAATTGAATTTGAGTATTTCTAACTAAAAATCAATTTTGGTCAAACATATGATCTAGTAAGATTTATTCTAGCTAAGTTAGATACTTCCACAACTTTTTCAACTAAAATTGTTGGCTAAAAATATATGGAGCACCACTTTGAGTCTAATTTACCAAAAAAAAAAATTATTTGAAAAACTTGAAGTTCCAATAACTCCTCCTAATGTAAATAACATTTTTAAAAAAATATAAAAATAGCCTTTTGTAGATCCATAAGTGTAGTTTTCAAAAATATATTTATTTTAATAGTTTAATTATTATTTTTATTTACTAAAAGTAGGTTATCATCACAAAATATTAGGTTGATTACTATGCCAAGGAAAAATACTAAAACTTAATAAAAAAAATTGAAAAAAATATGATGCACTAGATAAAAGAATCTATTTTAAGATGGTATAAATTTTTTTCCATTTTAGATAAATATTTAATCTGAAAGTTGGCGTCCGATGAAAACAGTTGTTTTTTTATTCACACACATTTTAATATTTATTTAAAAATGTATATTTATCAAAATTGGAAAAAAATATATCCATGAACTAAACTTTCAAGTTATAAATACACACAAAAAATTTGAAAGAAAAAAAATAAAATTTACTATAAAAAGTTTGACGTCCCATGCAACTTCATTTTTCAACACTTTATCAACAACTAAATTATAGTTTTAATTTATTAAAAACTAGTTTAAAATAATTTTTTAATTTTTTTAAAAAAATACAAACATAAAATATACTAAAAAATGCATATTTTACTAGTTTACATCATTTCAAAATTCATAACATATATGCCACTTTTTAGTGATTCAAGTTTAAAAATTGGATCAATGTTGGCTATTTTCTTTATAAAGTGTGACACAATTTTGTGCTTTTACCCAACATTGACCGGATGAAGTGGTACCTTAGTTGTGTGTGTTTTATTTTTTATTGAAGTACAAAATTCTCGACAATATGAATGCCACTATGGTTGTCCATGTATAAAAAAATATTAGCCTATTGCTTGCTCAATTCCTCTAAGAAATATTGCATCAAAGTCATAGATCTTTGCTTGCTGTAGTAACAACTACATATTCTACCTCTATTGTTGATAGAGAAACAACCTTTTGTAGCGCCTCAAAATCTAGCTAAACGTTGCCTCACCTACAGTAAGCACATATTTTACTTTCACCCACTTTTGAGGAGTTGAGTCTCACATCCTCTTTCAAGAATTTATTAGCCACCTCTTGTAATGATTTTTATCTTTATCTAAGTATATGCAACCATGTATTTGGGCATTTGTCAAATAGCTAAAACTCGCACCTATTTTGGGAAAATGAAGTCATTACTCCTCTTGGATGTATATGCCTCTATTTTGTTATATATATAACACTCACCTCTCACATTTGCTAGTACATTGCCTAAATTCTCTTGCATATTGTCTCTTGAATTCACTATTTCAAGATATTCTCCCCATTCCACTATTTTGATATATTTGATCATTTATTGACTAGAGTATGTGTGATCCATGACTAGAAATAGATCTTGATTCATATTCTCATTTGTTGTAGAATCTAACAATAATTTGTGATGAGAATTATCTCTATTGATCAAATTCATTATATAATGTAACACATGAAGAAGATAGATGAAAAGATCTCAATATGGATATCAATAATAAACTCATAGTTCTCTTAGAGATATGAAATAATGCAGCTTAGGATATGAAAAGGCATGTTTTGAGATATGAAAGTGTATGTTTTGATGTACAAAAGGGTATGATTATAATAGATAGATGCTGAAATTATTTAAATAAATGCCTACTCATTCAATTTCCATTTTGAATCGCATTCAAAATTTAGATTCAATATGGTATTTCTTGGCGAGGGTGAATTGCCTCGTCCTCTTCAATTATATTTATTTGTTATAATGATTTCTTGTCTATTAATCCTATTTCTTAACAGAGTATTAGACAACAATTAATTATACTATTCACTTTTTAGATGTGGAAAATCTTTCTTTGAAAGGTGACATTATATCTTCTAATAGACTAAGTGTTATTTGAACATTTATTAAATGGACCTATGTTTGTGTTTGCTTAACCTCTCTAAATAGACACACTTCTTCCAAAAAGATATTAGATTAACATTCATACATTTATGAATTAATTAAGTCTTCTTTGTTTCAACTTGAGGAATATGTTTTCCAAGCATTCTTAGTGCTATCGTATAGGAGACGTTTATACTCTTCACATGTAGATGCAAAGTACAAAATATGGGAGATATCTATGCTTTTCATCATAGGGAGTACCATTGACACTGAGAGGCGTCCTTTGGTGGAAGAATGACAGTTGAATATCTTATCTTACTTTGTTCAAGGTCCACAAAAAAAAACTTAAAAGGCCAAGGTTTCATGTCAGTCAGTACTGTTAGTTTTGAAATTCTCCAACCAATCAGCCGCTTTGCATCAAAATAGTGTTTCTTAGCAACATCTATAAATACCACATAGGAGGGCGTGGTTAGATTCCCTTGATCATTGCCCAAACTATATGCCTGGTCAATTATGTAAGATGGGGACATTTTCTCGCCATCAATTGTACATAGTAGGAAATATTGGCCATCTCGAAAAAATCCTTGGTCACATCAATCAGTCAATACAAGTAGGAGAACGATATAACAAAATTCTCATATGTTCAGCATTTGTAATCTCAACACTTACAAATGGTTATTATTTCTATCCAAGAGGAGATATATAATGCATTGGCTTGCACCACCACCAGACACCAGTATGTTTTCCAAAGTTCAATCCCAATAGCGAGCTCCTCTCCCTTACTAATTTTCTCTTACACTATATACTGAACCGTCAGAAGGGATTTTTGGTTGTTCTTTGTTATAGCCTATTTATCCCATTACAAATAGGAAAGCATCCTTTTACTCTGGAGTTCACTCCTTTCTAACTTTTCCTCAATCCTGAAGAATCTAGCAACTCCCTACTCTTTAAGATATCTTCATTTTCAAGTCTTAAAGTTTTATATTCAAATATTGGTTTAGATTTTCAAATTTAACTAGATATAATAGCATGTCGATGTCATTTCTAAAACAGTAAAAAATTTATTGAGAAAATGCATTATATTAATAATAGAAAAAGAATTTACAAGAGTACAAATGTGTGTAAAAGAGGCACATCCCAACCCAAATGACTGTCAGAGGCGGTCAAACAAAAAACACCAGAACATATACCAGCTAAAACAACATAAAGAAAGGCTGCTAAGGGCAGTATACAATTGACATGAGACTCATTTTTCTCCAATAGGAGTACATGATCATCCATAATGATATTAAACATTGAAAGTAGAGCTCCATTAGAATTTTTCGCAATCGCTGCCAGCTGAGACTGAATTTTAGATAGTTGGGATTGAATCTAAGAAGTGTTGCTATATAAGAGCAAATGTTTATTGAAGTTGAGAGGGCTATATAAGAGAAATAGTTAATTATCAATCAATTATCAACCAACAAATGATTATAAGATTTGTATTCATAATCATTTAGTAAACATGAAAGACAACAATGGTTAGAGAATAATCAGATTGGTAGCTTTCAAAATACTTAGAATCTAGAGTTTTGAATCTAATAGAGAACTGAGTCTCAAAATTAATTAGCACAAAAGCTTATGCAATAAATAAAACTATTCTTGCTTGCATTCAACTCATAATAATATCTCCTTCCATTTATTTAATTATTGAATAAATTGTTGCAATGTGGTTTGTAATTGCATGAGTGCAATATGTAAGCATATTGTCCAAGCCCTGCTAGTAATAATATATGAGTTTGAAGTTAGGACAGAAATATAAAGATAGGGATAACTTTATTGTAATTGTACTACATCAAAAGAAGATAAGTATCTCATTTTTTTTAGATAGAGAATGAATAAAGGACTAGTTAACTACTTCAATTTGACAATTAGCTTATCTTGCTTGCATTCAACTCATAATAATATCTCCTTCCATTTATTTAATTATTGAATAAACTGTTGCAATGTGGTTTGTAATTGCATGAGTGCAATATGTAAGCATATTGTCCAAGCCCTGCTAGTAATAATATATGAGTTTGAAGTTAGGACAAAAATATAAAGATAGGGATAACTTTATTGTAATTGTACTACATCAAAAGAAGATAAGTATCTCTCTTTTTTTAGATGCAGAGAGAATGAATAAAGGACTAGTTAACTACTAAAGTTTGTAGAGAGCGTCAACTAGAAAACTCAAAATTTTCAATATTTTTTTAATAAAAATGACCACAAAATTTGAAGTCACAATTAGAAAGAAAAGTGAGCTATTAGTCAAAATGACACTATTAAAAGTATTTATAGTCT
Organism: Sequoia sempervirens; assembly: GCA_007258455.2. Lineage (NCBI taxonomy): Eukaryota > Viridiplantae > Streptophyta > Pinopsida > Cupressales > Cupressaceae > Sequoia > Sequoia sempervirens. The sequence continues at coordinate 258,457,452 of VDFB02105785.1, forward strand.
TATTAGGAATTCCTCTAACATGGGTGGAGCAACTAGAAATATTGGAATGTTGTTAATAAATCTCTATTTGATTTATGACTAATATAATTTAATCATATCAATTATCAAAACCAAGCTTCATATAGATCATTTATTGGGCAAATTTTTAAAAATAGAGTGCCTTATGCACAACTTGGGAATATATAAGAAAAACCAAATGGAATCATGAAGAATACTTTACTTTAGTAGAAGATGAAAAATATCTTGATACTTTAATTGATAACATAAAGGGGGAGGAATCTCATTATAATTATCAACTAAAAATTCTAAATGGGTTCAAAATCTAATTCAAAATACTAACTTGAAAATAGTTATGATATTGCTATCAGGGTGACCTCCTCGGAAGGCCCAGTGCTTCATCTCTGTGAGCATCACCTAGATGCAATGAGTGTTGAATGGACCATTCACTATCATGAGAGATGGGTTCTTGTGAACCACTACTCATGAAACATGGGTCAATGAGTTTGAATCGTAAAACTACATGGTTGAATCCTGATAGCAATATCATAATTTGACACATTGTGGAAGATACCTCCTACTTATCAATAGAAAATAGTTTTTCAAAAATGACTTTAAAAATTCTTACAAAATTGACAAAAAATTTAGTGAATGATACTATATCATGATTTATGTAAGAAAAACATTGAAATAAATTGGTTCCCCAATATTTTTCTTTTCTTAAATAGGGATGGGATGGATTGACTCCACTTATATTTGTGTCATAAATCATTGAAGAGTGCAAATGAAAAAATGATTTTTTCACTACTTGATTGGGATCCTTATAGTTATAAAAGAGCATTTTTTACAATTTAACAATATTTGATATACTTTCTTGAATAGCCCAGATAGAATTCTTAATCATTGATTCTAGATAAAATGCAATGATGATTAAAACATGAAATGTTGGATTAAAATTCAAAGACATTAGAAACCTAACAAATGGGCATTATAATTTCAATTAGTAATACCCAAGTTAGTAGTAGCAACAATTGGATAGTGTGGGAAAAACTTAACCTTATACCCACTAAAATATCTACTTTAGCATGGATTTAATATTTCTACAAGTTTGCATATTTGAATAATGCTCTAAAAAGCAACTACTTATATTGGTGATTTTCATCCTAAGGAACTATATGGGGAGCAATTCTAGAAAGAATAGCTCACCGTTTATATATGTTTAGTCAAATAACTTTTTGAGAATTTATAACTATATTTTATTGTAAAAATCAATAAATTATCACCACTGAAATTATTATAGCTTCTTATTTTGACTATATTCTAAGATCAATTGCAAGTATCTCAAAGCAAAGTTTGAAAATTGTTGGAACCCCACTTTAAACAGTTTCTTTAGTTCATGTCCTTGCCTTCTTTGTACCCTACCCTATTATGACCCACCAATTATACCTGATATGAGATATTTTCAATGGGCTCCATATGTTCTGGATTATCTCTATGTTGTTTTGGTATTTCCCCCTTAGGTTATTTTTCTAGAATTGTTAAAATGTAAAAATTGCCCAAGTATAAGTGTAGACACCCCAAAATCGGCATTCCATTACATAATTAATTAAATTAATATTTAATCTTGATTATTGTTCGTAATTCATCCATTTCCATTTTTTGAAAATAATTAAATATTGTTTACTTAATTAATGTCCTCATAATTAATTAAATTACATTTCTACTAAAGGTTGATTAACCTAATTAACTCAACCTTAACCCCCACTCATTAATTCTTCAAAACTCGATTAATTAACTAACCCATCTTAATCATCATTTCATTTTTCCCAATTAAAAATTCTTTCAAATACCTAAAATTGTAGTCAATATGAAGTGTCCCTAACCCTCTTCCATGCTCACAAATGGGTGAGCATGCACAAGTCACCATCACCCCTCCACCTCATCTTTGAATAAAATACCCATTGGTTTCTCATACATGTGTGAGATCCTCTTCCCAATGTGTAGTCACCCTACACTTCCCTCTTACATCCACATGTCACTCTCATTGATTTCTCCCCTCTTACATTTTCCAAAACTACTCCACATGTCAACCTCATGTTCCTCCCAATGTGCGCTCACATATGTGTCAACACACCTAGCCCTCTTCCCCATGCCACATGTCATTATCTCAATCTTCCACCATGTGACACTTGTCACAAGGATAAATTTGCTTCTTCCCATGTAATCCTAGCTATCCATATCAATCGTCTATTTTGGCCACCAAAAATCTATAAATTGGATCCTTACTCTTCAATCATCATCCATCAACATGTACTACATTTTTTTTGTTCAATTACCACCAAAGAATTCATTTTATACCAAAAATATTCTATAGTTGAGAGTAATCCACATCCATTGAAGTTTGAAAATCAAGAAGACCACATCAAGTGGAGAAGGGTGCCTCCACTTAAAGCTCAATCCAAGGGAGTAAGGTAGTAAAGGTATAGGATATTTTTTGTTTACATTATCTTAAAATTTTGAACTTTTACTACTTTATCATCCCTAATAAGTTTCCTTTTGCTCCAATTTATAAAATTCAAGAAGTTTGTAAGTTTGTGATATCCCTAAAACCCAAAAAAAGAACTACTATTTGGGTCTTGGATTCACAAGTTGCAAGGCTCTTAATGTTGCAAATTTTGAGAGTTTATGAACCTTTCAAAATTGTGATATGGTTTTCCAACTACAAAAAGTATGACAAGGTGAAAAATAAGAAGAAAAAGAAAAGTGGTAAGTTTCAAAAGTCACTTGTGAGTTTTTGAACTATCCCACAAGGACAACCAAAACAAAACAAGAACCCCAAAAAAATACACTCCTTTAGGAGAGCCATTGAAGTTTTTTTTTTTTCAAACTAGCCCAAGAAAATATAGTCAAGTATCCCATGATGAGACTATTTGATGAAAGGCAACCTAAACCCGCTTGGTACAAAGTTAATGAATATTATGGATACCATAGGGTCAAAGGTTATGACACAACAAGATGTATGAAACTTAAGAATTACATCCAAGATCTTGTTGATCAAGGTGAAATATAAGATGAAGGCCATTCATCCAACCCCTCAAATGAGAAATTAGGTATATACAAGGAACCTCATCCTAAACATGGTGAGGTAAAGCATTCCATCCTACAAGGGTATCCCTTATAATTACACCAATAATTTTTATAGCTCCCCATTCTATGATTCTATTGTAAGAAGAGTTGAGTAATTTCATTCTTGCATAGCTATAGTGACTATCAAAAGATCTAATTATTCCATAAACACACATTGAGCTTGGATAATCATCCAAGGAACTTTGTCCTCATCCACCCAACCATAAAATCAATACAAAATCATAGATCACCCTGGAAAAATCCCTACTCAAAATCCATCATAAAATTCCTCAAAACATCTGCCATCATAAGGATATTCTAGAGAAAGCTTTGTGAGAGTAACACATCCCAAATGACATTAATGCAAACCAATTTCAAGCCATGATAGCACATTTATCCTCATCTCATCATCTCATTTATATAAAGAGTCTTATCATCCAATGAATCACCCCATAATGAATCACTCGATATTGAAGCCCTCATCCACAAGCTTGAAATTAAAAGTGTCCATATAGATGGTGGGTCAGGTTTGAATTAATGTACTTTAAAATTAATAAGACAATCTAGATATTCTGATGGAGTCATAGATCCTCAAAAAAATTATGATCAAGATACATGATGACATTAAAAGTGAATTAAAAGGAAATACAAAGTTTCCAATCAAAGTTGGCCCTATTACCATGGAAATCACATATATCAAATATTCAACCTTGATCTCCCTTATGAAATTCTCCTCAGTTTCCCATGGATACATGTCCTACAAGTCATACCCTCCACCTATTATCAATGCATCATGTTCTTATCTAATGATAAATAAGTTATTGTCCTTGTCAACTCATAAAGTTTCCACTATTAAAAATTTATGGAGGGTAGATATAATTGGTCTCATCATTACCCAATCAATGGTATCACCTCACCATCATCATCCTATATAGATCCATCATCGCTTACATCTTCCTCCACCTCTCACACTACCACTCTTGAGATTAAAGAAAAAATCATTTGCAAAGGATGTGAAGAGTATGAACTACAAAACTCATTCTATGCAAGACAACTCCCATTTTCCTCCAAGTCACATGGTCAACCTTAACCTTCCAATTCAACACTAGAAGTCACTTTTAAAAGTGAAGCAACTAATTTCAAGCATTAGGAATTCTTGGACAAGGAAACTATTGAAAGTGATAATACATCATGACTTTATGTAAAGATGAAGAAGAAACACCTTCTTTACTAATGGATGTATACACTAAGAGCCTACATATTTGTAAAAACATGAGCTACAAAGCAAAAGGTATTGGATTAAATAAACAAGGAATTTTAGAGTCATTGATTCCAAATAAACATCTTAAGCACCAATGGCTTGAATACAAATCATCAAAGATTGAGCCTACAAAACATACATACATTCTAATTAAACTAAATAAATCTTCTCCTACTATTAATAGCACCAAATGGATACTTGTTAAGAATCCTTTGAGCACATCGTCAATATTTTCTACGACATGATCATTTGCAACATTACACCTACACCATCCAATCTCACTGATCTTCCTCTCATATACCTTGAATTGATAGATTGGGACCAACAAGGACCTCCAATTCTTGATAAATTTTAAAATGATAACACAATTGTAAATCTCATAGGACTTTGAGAGAACATATGGTCGAGAAACCATAAAGAAGGATTTGAAATCAAGTTGAATAATGAGACATGCTTTGGAGAACATGTCAACTCCCTTAGTCATAAAAATACAAAATTGTAGCATCGTAAATTGTCACCCCTAACAATTTCACACTACCTGGACACCCTATTTTGCTTATAGCATTACTTGTATTAATAATTTATTCATTTCAGGACTATATTATGAAAGTATATTAAATTCCCCGACATCCAGGGACAAATTTGGGGTAAAAACACCTGGTCAAGGGTGGTATCGCCCTTGTCCAACCTATTTTGGTTCAAATTTAAATATGTCATTGTTGTTATTTTAACATTTAAAAATATAATCATTTGTTGGATGTTGATAGTACATTTTGCGAGAAATAAATAAATTCATATAAATACAAGTATCTTTCACCATTGAAATCCTAGCAGTTTTGGAATTATAATTGAGCATCCTAAAAGGAATTCAAGGTGAATTCAAGGGTAGAATTAGCAACATTATTACAACCCTTTCATCAATCAAGATAGTGCTTGCAATACATGTTAGGAAGGACACAATTATGAACAAGGAGCTATTATGATCAATCATACCATTTTTATGAAGATGTATGAGTTATCCTCTACATGCTAGGTACAAAAATTTGTTGTGTTTTGTGGACTAACCTCTTGTAGGTCTATCAATAAATCCAAGCATCCATCAATCAAATTTTGTAGCAACTTATGGTGTGAACATCACTTTGACAAGGGTTTCATGCATAAGGTAACATTATCCGTTTGTCATTTGTCATTTCATCAACTTTTGTAAATGGAGTTGCAAGCTAAGTGGGCTTAACCTTGGGGAAAACTCTATGGTTAAGCACGCTTGAGCTGGAGTAGTACTGGAATGGGTGACCTCCTGAGAAGGCTCAGTGCTTCACCTCTGTGAGAATCACCTAGATGCAATGAGTGCTAAGTGGACCATTCATTATCATGAGATATGGGTTCTTGTGAACCACTACTCATGAAACATAGGTCAATGAGTTTGACTCATAAATATACATGGTTGAATCTTGATAGAAATATCACAATTTGACATGCTATGAAAAATACCTCCTACTTATCATTTGTCATTTCAGTCAATTATTATTTTTTCCTCTGCTCGACCTAGGGTATGCACTCTTAATCATCACCATTTGTTATACATGGAGGTGGAAACACCAAAATGGGGTTCAACTTAGGCAAGCCCCTATACATCATAATCTTTCCCTCTCTTTTCATGTGTATAGGTCATATTTGAAGGTTTCATCAACAGATAGTCACAAGAAACATAGTGTAGACCGTAACACAACATCTGAGGTTTACAAATCTTGAAATGGTTGAATCTCTAGTCTAGGGTTCTTTTATGTATCTCTTTACAAATATGCAACTATTTTGTTAATTTTTATTTTCATGTATGTCATAAAATACATTTTTAGATCTAGGGTTTTGTGTCAAATAAGCTTGTTAAAACATAAATAAAATTTGTCATCTTTACAACTCAAAAAAGGCCAAACCCTAGGAGATTGGCTCTCCATTATGGTAGTAAGCCAGTAATCAACCCTAGTTGGTTTTGTGTTCGAATATAGAGGGCAAGTGAAAGAAGTTCATCCTAGTTAATCTAGTTGGATCTAAGATATCTTTTCCTACTCTACATTTTGGTGAATCCAACATATCTTACACTTACAATTTTCTAACTTTTATAGCATAAATTTTGAAAATTGATTCAAAACTTAGGTTATTTGAATGTCTTGTCATTGATTGGAATTTGTTTCATTTTCAAAATTAAGCATTTGCATTATTTGTTCATTACACATTAAACCCCTTGGTGAATTCAATTTAGAGCAAAATTGTAAAATATTTTGAATTTAATTGCATATTTTTAGATTTTATTTTTCTTGTTTAGGGCTTAGATCTAGTTTACTTCATTTCACTTTGAAAATGTTACATGTTTACTTTGAAAAAATAAAGCATTAGAGCATTTTGTTCCTTGCAAAAATATAAACTAAAACACATTTTGCCACATTTTCATTAGCATATTAATTTTATTAGAACCTCATACCTCCTGGAGGCACTCATTTGTGTAGTTGATTTCATCCATCAGCTCCTTTGTATGCTTAAAATCCCTCATTTATGCTTGCATATTCCTCTAATCAACAAGTTAAGGCATATTGATTTCCTAAGTTCTAACAGAATTTAGACCTAGACTATCACAAAAAAGAACCTATAAATTCTGCTCTACTTGTTTAGGATTTGAATCCTGAAAATTTTGCACTTTTGGACTAGGGTGCCCATACCCATGTCTAGCCGATTTCACCTTTTTTTTGGTGTTGAACCTTGCTCTATAGTCTTTTCTCATAGCTTATCTTGGTTTTTGGAAATCTATTTGGAAACTTCCATATTTTATTGTGCATCACTAGTTTGTCCCTATTTCACCTAATTTATTTTATTACCCTAAAAAAAGTACATACCAATATGTTTTATTTTCAAAATTTTACTTTTAACATAGCAAAATATGGCTTTCCTAAACAAAAAAATTACCTAGGGTGTTTCCCAAATCCCCATTCCATGGTATCAAAAGGGATATATGTTGACCTTCAATCAATCAAGAATTTTCATACCCTTGAGAATATCTTTGAGCAAATGAATAAAATAATTAATATATTTATTAACATCACTTTACCTTATCTTCGTTCTTCAAGTAATCATGATACTCATGTTTGTATGTCCTCCAATATCTCTCCTACTTGTGAGGATATCTTGGTGCAAGAGGATACAATCATTAACACTCATGTTTTTCTCTCTCCCAATATCTCCCCTACTTGTGAGGATATCTTGGCATAAGACGATGTAACCATTGATACCCTTTTGATAGAGGATTTTCAACAAATAGTCAACTCAATTGAAATTGTAAGACCATAATTGATAATCTATCCTCCTTCTCATGTTATTAAGCATCAAACTATGTCTTCTCTAATTATAGGACCTCCTTAGTTGAAAATGTCCATGCAAATGAATCTCTAGGTGGCAACCTAATCGTCACATCGACTCCTAATTAAGCAACCCTCTGAATGAGAATCTTTCTCTAGTGGATGTGTCAAGCCCTAGAGATAAAATTTTACACAATGTCTTAAATAAATTTTATATATAGTTATTTAAGAATGCATGTATAAATATAAATATACATGTATGTACACATATACATATAAAAATTTGAAACTCACATATCCACTAACAATAGTTTCATCAACTGAATCATGTCAATGTATACAATCTGAACTCGAGCTAGGAGTAACATGAGGTATCTACATATACAATATATATATATATCATTTAGTTAAAACTTAAATTTAAATAATTCTTTTAAAAATGAATTGAACATGCACATGCGCACATACATTTACATGTACCTACATATCACTTATGGCACAGGATCTGAGCCCTCTACAATGATCACCTCCACTAAATCATCCAAATGAGTTGTCTGAGTCATGTCATGATCTACATCTGTCTCCCTCACATGTCGTAGTAATGATGAGTGAAGGGGAAAATGCAGCTGAGTTGGCACCAATGACGACTCTGAACACATCAGTTGACAAAACCACAAAACCTATAGACTATATCCTCTCTAGATCAACTGAATCTAGGCCCTCAAACATGTAATGATGCTCAACACTCACTGAAGGATCAGTAACCTATGCAACAATCAAATGATTCGTAGGTGGATCCTAATGTGCACTAGTGTTGGGCCCAGGGTGATGAGAATGATGGGATCCTAAATGTGAATGAAAATATGTAACCAATTGACCTTTGACCTAGTCTATAGAGATCCCAAGCTCTGATGTGATGAAGGAATATGCCTCTAAAAGGTCCTCAATCAAACAAGTCAAAGTACTTCGTGCCATCTCTCTTGTAAGAATGTCTAGGTATGCGGGTGTAGGGATGCCTACCATCATAAGGATCACAATCAATGTTGTTACATTGTTCTGTAAATGAAGATCTACTCATCAAATACTGACCCACATGATAACTAGCTATCCTAGTGGCAACAACTGCAATATCACCGATATTGTCAATTGCTTCCCTTTGGGAAGTAATGACAACCTGATCTACTGAGGGGGCTAGGTCTGGGGAGATAGTAGGAGACCTCTCGCCAATCAATGCCATATACACTAGGGCCACTCAATCTACTCGATGATAAGGGTCCCTATGAGCAACCCTACCATGCCCCTAATCAATATATCCTAGAAGGTCACGACAGTTGACTTTGAGGCCCAAATGAACCTCAACATACAACTAATGTACAAAATATAGGGGAATTTGGTCATTATTTGGATAACAACCATGAGATACAAGAAACCGAGGGTAGATCAAAGCAGCCATAACACCATGCACACATTTGGTAACCCAGTATGCCCTCACCTTAGGTTTTTTTATCATAGTATGGAAAACATTGGGATTTAATGGTTTATTTGGTCACCAAACCCTGAATATGAGAAAGGGAAACATCACCACATACTTCTTGCTGCATATGGGAAAGAATAGAAGCTACAATATCAGGGGAATATGCACTTGTGTCTTGAAGTTTATCTCTAATTTTCTCTAGGCTTTCTAATATGGACTTGTAAGTGTCCTTATATATTCACGCATTGGTACCATTATCTATAGAAACTCTCAATCTCATTATTAGTCTGTGAAAATAGTTCCTCAGGTGGAACTAGTGCATCTGCCATGATGTACCTAAAGGAGCAATGAGGTTCTTGCTTTAATATCTATAGAGAATAGAAATACTAGATGTACATTCAATTTAAATTTAAAATGACTATTTACAAGTGATCTAGAACATGTATTTCTCTATCGATTGTTCTTGTCCATGTTCAATAAATAGCGTAACTAAACAACTAAACAAGTGAAACTAGTAAGTTAATTTGAAGTATTAATAAATCTAATATAATTCACTTCATGTGAATTTCACCAAAATGTAGAAACATGTAACATACATTTAAATATATAAAATGATCTAGGTTCACTAAATAAATACAACCAAATAGAAATCAATTAAAACCTAGATTAAATTCAATATTGTATAAATATTTATAAATTTTAAGCCCACCCATATCACCTCACATTGAATATTTTTATCTTAATTAAAGATAACAAAAATAAATAATCTTATCTCTAAATAATCTAACAATCTTAAAGCATTTCACTCAAGACTATCTTACAATTCAAAATACTTCAATACAAATTGTCATCTCAATTAAATGGACACCAAGGCCTAACTAGAGAACCTACAATAGTTCTTGAATTTCCAAATAAGTTTCAATGAATCCAACACATTCTCTTATCAAGTACATCAACCTAACTTATATTAATAAATCAACAACATATAGTACAAAATGATTTTTTTCCCAAGTGAGAAAATAAAAGGTACTATTGTTGATCATGTTCATTAATTATAGGTAAATTTAATATACATTTAGATGAATTCTTTCTTGTCGTGTATAATTTTGTACTTGTGTTTATAATTGTGATGTAACATTTCATACCTTGGCCTAGGGGTGATTTATCAACTTTGTGATGGTGTAGACCATGATGTTTGCTATGATAGAGATAAATGAGGATTTGAGAAACAAATTATATTAGTTCACTATGATGTTTGTGATGTTTTCTATGTTTTCCTTGTTTGATGCATGATATATGATGTAATCATGTGTATTATTCCTAAACAAATCTAACTACCTACATCCCTAGATTATATTTAAGCTTGATTCTCTCAATGTTGTGGTAACCTTTGATTTGTCTCCTAAATGGAGCTATCACATTACCTGAGCTAGTATGATCTCTATTAGGGAGAACATGAGTTTATCATCCACAAATGAAAAATAATATTTTTTCCTCTTTGAGGATGATGGTACACAATTAGAATAGTTAAAATTGTTAAAATTGCATGTTTGTTCATGAATAGTTATAGCATTTTTTTGGTGAAAATGAATTTATTGTTCTTGGGATTTTAGTGTATTAGAAATTATTAGTTTGGAACATTCTATAAAAACTCATAAAATGAGGGCACTATGACATGTTTAGTGTTCAACCTTATTAGCTTTTCTTGGCATGCAAATGCAATAGTGTGTCAAGTGTTTAGACCTTGATTATAATAGGGTATTTAAGTGTCATTTAGCATGGGTCTTATAGGCCCTATGTTGTAGTCCTACTAGTAGGGATTATTTCACTATTGACAATTGTTATCATCAATATTGGGTTCCTTATAATCTACCACCATTGACATTTTGAGACCTAAATTAGCATTGCTAGAGTCTATCCTACTCTTTAACCAATTTCTAATTTTTATTCATTTCAAGTGTTTTTTTACAAAGAAATTTTTTATAATAATATAGGATAGTGGTTTGGGATAATGCAAGTAGTTTCCTTGGAAAAAATAATAGTCTTGGGATATATGGAGAGTATTATACAAATAAATTTTGACAGAATACAAACAAAATTTGCAAAACTTGAAAGAAATACAAATAAAATGCAAAACTTGAAAGAAAAACCAAGAAGATAGAAGTGTTATGGAACCTGGATGCATAGACGATGTTGTGGAGGGTGATATGGACAGCGCATTTTTCTCTCGTAGGGTTTGTATCATCTCTCTCAGCTAGGGTTGGACAGTCGGTGTTAAAAATGACAATAGAAGCTATCATTTTTTACAGTTATAAACTCTATAAAAAAATTAAAAATGGGTCCGTTTGAATGGTTGTTCGAGAAAACCCATTATTTTATTAATTAAAAACTCAACCAATGGGACTTCAAATTAACCCTATGAGGAAAGGGTGTTCATTTGAATGTGGGTGTTCGAGTGAACACCTTTTTGTGTTCGAATGAAGTGGACCATTCGAGTGAACTCGTTCATAAAAAAATTTCCCCACCCGGATAATTCTTGTTCGCCACTAGAATTGTAACCCACTATTGTGGGATCACCCCTATTTAAATGCTTCTTAATCTATGCAATTGATGTAATGAAACACAAGCATGCTTTGGTATTTCAATTTAAATGTGTTGGAGTTACTCATCTATTTGTATGTCAATATTTGTAACCCTTCTTTCATTGTCATTACATATTAAAATATACATTATGATGAAACTCCCTTGTAATGGTTATCAATCATGAAGTCCTATTTGGTATTCGTATGCCTACCAGTATGGTCTTTGCTATTTAGCCTTCTTTAGTTTTCTTCCTTTTCGCCTTTATGTACTTTCAAGTTAAAAGTACAAAAAAACTTCAAACACCCCTATCATATGAGGGAGTTGCCCCTCTCAAACATAGAGTGAGATTGTTGTTTCACAAGAAATGTCTCCAATTGTTGGAGCATTATTGCCACTTTCCATTGGGTGAGTCAAGTATCATTTCAAGTGCCAATCCGCGCACCAACAATACCATGATCTATAAACTAAGGAAAATATTATTTCAATAGAACCTTCTTTGATACCATGACCAATACACTAAGGCAAATACTCCTTCATGTTAGTTCATAAACACTAGATATATTGAAATAAACAACTTAACTAAAACTAATTTCCAAGTATAAACAAGAAAATTTTAGGAAAATGAGATTAAAAAATACATATAACATAAGTGACAAGATAATAACCTTGGAGAAATCCACTTTGAATGAAAAAACTAACAAAAAGTGAGTATATCTCACTTAGAAATCACTCAAATGATAGTTACAATCTAGTCTAAACATCCTAGGCTTGGTAAATTGACAATTGATTTCAATATTTAAACTTCGTACAATCTCTCAATAACCCTATAGCCTTTTGAAAGCTTGCAAAATCACTACAAACAAAAATGTTAAATGCTACTAGTAAATCCCCTAATTACTTTTATTAGATGCTCATTTCAAACTTATAGTGAGTATAAATAAATTTACAAGCTATAGGAAGTCAGTCAATCAATCAAAGAAATAAATGAAAATTTAAAATTGGAATGTCATGGACGCTAAAAACTATTGTGATGAAAAAATAAAGTGGCAATTTCAAAAATACCCTAACAATTTCTAATATACCTTGATGAATTTAACCTATGTTTCTTATGAAACTATTTGAAAGAATAAGATGAATGCTCTTCAACAACCCCTACTCAAATATCACATTCTTCAAGAAAATAATAATAAGTTTATACATCCCTATCAAAAAGTGGTAAATAATTAGCCTATTTTACCATTTTTAACCATTATTATACATTTTGCACTAATCTCTTTAAGAAAAATCATTCAAAACTAACTTGAATTATCAAGTAAATCATTTTAATCTTATTGATGAAAAATTCAAAATGTCAAAAAAACTTTGCTGACATATAATCTTTAAATGGTTGTGGAAACATTACATCACACCTTCCATACAAGATTCATATATTTAGAAGCACATTGTTATCAGATCTGGCAAAAGGTCTTTTCTTTTTCAATGGAGTTTTGGTCTTTAGCCAATCACACATGTCTAGAACTCCTAAAAATACAAGACGCTGCTTATCAGGGTGTTCTTTTGACCTTTATCTCATCTAAGAGTAGTTCTCTTTTCAATGAATTTGCTGAGTGACGCCAACAACAGTGGTATCTTCTATCAGACTGGTGAAGAAGAAGTTGCACACATATATTCAAATGTCCAATTCCATGCCCAAGAAAAACAAATGCTTATAACATGAAATAACTTCATGACTTTTCTCCTCCTCTGTCGTTACATCAATACCCATCGTACAATTTGAATGAACGTAATTAGTCTTACCATCGTAGATAATTAGTCTTATCCTTTTCTTCTCGTAGTTTCACTTCTTTTTCTCTTATTAATCTCTTATTCTCATTTTTCATTTTTCTTGTTTATTTTGGGTTTCTTTTTATTTATTTAATTACCTCCTGTATTTGAATTATTTAATTTGTTTTTAATTTATTTTCCCTCTTTTAGTTGTTTCGCTTATTTGTCCTTTCTTTTTGTTTTTGCATCATTTTATGTTTTGCCTTATTACTTGATAGTTTTTCATCTCTTTCTTGCTTTCTTCTTCGCTTTCCTCTCGCTCATGTCTTTTATTTCTTCTTTCCTTTTATTTAAACCTGTTGGTTCTTCTCTTTTGGTGTTTTGTTTCAATTTTTGGTTGCTCTTTTTCTTTTTCTTTTATTTTTCTGATCATTTACTTCCTTTGCTTGTGGGTTCTGATAAATTTTGTTTTTTAATTCTTTTCTTTGTATTCTATGTCCTTATTCTTGCCTCATTTTGGGATATATTTTATTATTTTGTTCCTTAGTTTTAATTGTTTTATTTTGTGGTTTAATTGTTTTAGCCTTTTCTTTTTTCTTTGTTCCTTGTTTTTTGGTTCATATTATTTTCGGTTTTATCAAATTTAGTTTTCTTCTCTATTATATAATTGTTTTGCATTGTTAATTATAATTCTATTAATTATTTTATCTTCTTTATTTCTTTATTCATTTTGATTATTTGCTTGTTTTGTTATTATTTTGGCTCTTCTATTGGTTTGTTTTATTGTGTTTCTTTCTTTGAATGCCTTCCTTTTCATTTATAATTTGTGACTTATTTTATTATTGTATTGCTTTTATTTGTTATAATTTATGACTTAATTTTTTTGGTATTATTTATTGGTTCGTGTCTTCTTGTATTGGATGTTTCATTTGTTTCCTTCGTGTTCTTAATCTTAATTTGTCCTTTCAATTTGTTTTTATAATTTATGTCTCCTATTAAGTTTCTCTTAATTTTGTCTTTTTCACTTATTGATTTTTTACTTTTATGTCTCCTATTAAATTTCTCTTAATTTTGTGTTTTTCACTTATTGATTTTTATTTTTATGTTCTTTTTCTTAATTTATATTTTTCTTTTGTCTCTTTCTTTCTCCTTTCAATTTTTTTTGTTTACTTTGATGTCTATTCTTATCCCAGTGTTCTCTTTTGACTTTTTTTTTTCCTTCTCATTTTTGATTTCCTTCTTTTGGTTCTGTGATCTTTTCTTTAATTTAAGGGTTCTTATGTCCTTTTGTTGAATTAGTTATGTGTTTTTCTAGGTTTTCTCATTAATTTTCTTCTTTGCAATTTTCTCCAATTATTTTTCTCCTCCCTTTGACTTTCTCATCTTTTTGGATTGTGTGTCTCACAACCTTCCCTCACCACCCTCTCCCCTATTTCTATCCAAGTTTGCTATCTATTCTTCATGTCTCTCTCTATCTGCTAATCATCCTGATGATGGATCATGGAGTATGATCCGAAACGTTGATGAAGAAAAATTGCACACAGTTTTATCTAGAAATCTTGATTACTAATGATCATGGACTGTGGAAATAGAATGTTATTAATTGATTGAGATATTCAAGAACAAAAAATTAGCTGAGACAAGAGGAAAGGTTGGAGATACTTAGGAGATTTCCATGAATGATCAAGCCCCTATTTTGGTCTTTTGACCTCCACAAGCAACCAAGACTTAAAAAAATAGATAAAAGTGTGTCCTCTTAGCCTATTTGTCTCTAGGAACTAAAAGTAGAAATAAAAAGCTATGAATATCACTCATTGGTCTATAAAGTGCAATAAACTAATGTATGAGTGTGTAAATAAAAGGATTTCAAAACCCAATGATGCCAAGAGCAATACAATAGATTTTACAATAATTAAGTGATGTGTTGAAACACATGATGATTTTTATGCCAAAGAGAAAGATATTGTGATAAAAGAGCCCAAGATTGCACGAATTTTGTAGAATGAGTGCTTGAGTGAGAGTTTCTATTGGAATTTTGGAAGCTTGAGTTGTTTGTGAGTTGCTTGGGTGTTGTCATTAATGTCAACCCCTTGTATGAAGAGAGTGTTGGAATGTTGTTGGTGTTGATGATGTCAACCCCTAGCATTGGATTTGTTGGAATTTTGGAGTTGTTGGTGTTGTCATTGATGTCTTGCTTCAGTATAGTTGCAGAGGTTGTTGGCCTGACTTGTGTTTGGGGAGATTATTGTAGTTGGAAAGTGTTGCATGTTGCAGATGTTGTAGAGATGTTAGTAATGTTTGTGATGAAGTTATTTCACTTGGTTTCCAAGTTTTTTTGAGAAAATGTGAATAAAAGAGAGTTTAGTGTGATAGAGTGGTGTCTAGTGTTCCACTCTACATTTCTTCATGCTTGAAGATATTCCCATGCAATTTGGATGTGATGATTAGAGGTTTTTGAGGTTTCATATCTAGATTTTTGGGTTCTGGATCATACTATAGTGGAAGATGTGTTTGACAATATGCCTGTTTGGTGAAACAAGGTGTCTAAGAGAAATAAGATTGCTTTGCATTTCTTTGTAGTGAAGCTTCTGGTGTTATGGATCTAGAAATGTTCTTATAATGTTTGTATCTACCTTCCCTTGAACTTTTAGGTGTTGTGTTGTTCCAAAAAGGTGTTTGGTGTGTTGGATGTTTGTCCCAATATGTTTGGTTGCATAGAATGAAGGTGTTCTTGAGTTTCAGGTGGTTGCAGTAGTTGTGCAGAATATTCTAATGATGCTATAATATTCTAAGATGTTATATGGATATTTTAGAGTGTTTGTGTAGTCTGTGAGATGTTTTCGGACCTTGAGAATTGTGTTTAGTGTTGCTTTTTAGTGTTAGTATAGGTTTGGCCAACCTGGCATGCTAGCGCTATTTGTAGAGGATAATTATTATTTGAGGAAGTGTTGAGAAGCATTTTAATATAGATTTGGGTCCCAATAAAGTAGTGGCATGGTTTACCTTCACTTCTTTATATGGTGGAAGCGTTTAGTTTCAACCTATTTGGTGTTGAATGGTTGAGATGTATACGTTTCCTTAAGGCCTACTTAATTGATATTGTTTTAGGCTACAAAGGGTATAAATGCAAGGTGAATTATTGTGTGGATTGAAGAGAAGTGTGTGTAATGAGAAAGATGTGAATGTGATCGAGTGTGTTGATCTGAGTGTGAGCCTTAATTCTTATGATTTCCTAATGCAGTGATTAGAAGGTGTCTACATTTCAATCTATTTGATGAGTTGTTTATGCTTTAGCGGAACTGTACCTTCAACATATGAGAGATGCATTGTTAGCGTGGGTGATCCCACAATAATGGGTTACAATTTTGGCCAAACTTGACATTAAAAATCAGGATTTTTCACTTACATTCACTTTCTTACACCTATAGTAGCTAAACCATTAAGGTTTTGAAGATGAATCAAACTAGTTATTTGTTAGATATTTTGTGTAGATTATAATTATATTTTTTTAAAAAAAATTAAAAAATAAATTGTGAATCATTTTATGTAATTTTTAATAACTTATTTTTTCTACTAATCAGCATTTTTAAAAAGTGATGTTCACTTCGGCAACATAACTTTTTTTATAGATAGGATACAATTCTGATTTTTAAAATGCAATTTTTCACAATATCTAGGGGATGGATATTTTTTCATAATTTTTTGTTACATATATATTTTTTTAATTAATTTTTGAAGTCAGCTAATTATAATTTGGACAGAGGTGTACTTCAGCATGCATAACTTTTTTTGTATTCATTTGAATTAACTTATTCTTTTCTTTTTGGAATAAGGACATCAATACCTAGGGAACATGTATTTTTTAGAATTTTTTCTCTATTTTTCTATTTTTTCATATGTGTGAAATAAAGAACTTGATGTTCATTGAAAATCCTACATTCACAAGAAATAAAAAATAAATATAATAATCAAATTAAACATATTTAAAATTATACTTTTTAGGAAGATTATAATAAGGGCTATAGGCTTACAAAGCATAAATTTTAAATGAATTCATTTGATCACCCAAAAGGTAAATCAAAAGTGGTTTTTTATCAGCATTTTGATAGGTGTAGAGGAGACTCGATTATAGGTATGGTTTAAATCTAACAAGGTTCTATCTAAGGGGGTTTGATCAATCCCTCTTTAATTAAAATAATTTAAATGGAACCTTTAAAGTCATAAATCATTGTATTTTCTAAAATATGCTATTTCGAGCAAAAAATTAGGATGTCCCAAAAGTGTAACCTATTATTGTGTTTTCAAATTGTTAGCAAGCCACCCTTCTTTTATTCTTCTTTCTTCTAGATAGTGAGTCCTTTGGTAGTGAGCCACCAACAATGAACCTTGCTTTATCTTTTTGGGAAGTGACCCCTTAGATGTGAGCCTTAGGTGTTGCAATTCATATATTAGTGAGCTAATCCTCACCGTGGTTTTTCCCTTCTTGTGTTTTCCATGTAAATATGGTGTTCTTATGTGTTTGATGTGTTTGCATTACTGCTTTACATGTTTACATTTTGTTAATGCATGTTAAGGGTTTAATGGTGGATAAGGGTTTATACATATTTGAATGTTAATGAGTGTTTTTGATGTTTTAAAAGTATACAACTAATTCACCCCCCCTCTCAATTTTCTTGTGCAACTAATAATTGGTATCAAAGTTGTGGTTCCCAAGAAAAATATTAACCACTTGAGGTAGATCCGGATGGCGCATAGGAAATGTGTTAAAGCTCCTTTGTTTGATGGAACAAATTTTACCTATTGGAATGATATGATAGAATCCTTTTTGGTTTCTCTTGGATTTTGAGTTTGGAAGTCTATTGAAAAAGGTTATACTATGCCTACAAATGGTCCAACAAGTGATGATGCGATCAAGGATTATGAAAACAATGGCAAAGAAAGGAATGCGATCCTAATTCATCTTCCTGATTTAGAACTTGTGAAGGTTATGAGCTACAAGTCTACTAAAGATTTCTAGAAGAAGATGGAAAGTATCTATGAAGGAGATGAAAAGGTCAAACAAGTGAAGATGCAGAACTACAAATCCAAATTTGAAACCTTAAGGATGTCTGAAGATGAAGATATTACTGCCTACACACTCAAATTTGATGAAGTTGTCAATGCCATCAATGGTCTTGGTGGAAAGTTGGATGAAAGCGAAGTTATAAAAAAGGTATTAAGAACATTTCCTAAAGCTTATATAGTCATAAAGTTTATGCTATTGAGGAAGCTTTGAATTTGGATAATTATTCTAGAGATCAAATGTTTGGTTCTTTAACTTCTTTTGAAATGAGAGAGTTTGGTCAAGATGCTTCAAACAAAGAAACTAATTTTAATATCGACAAAGTGGAAAAGGATGATAGATCAAATCCAGATGATCTTAATGAGGTGGAAGTAAAATTTGTGAGGAGATTGAAAAAGGGTAATGGAAAAAGCAGAGGTAAGCGACCTTTCAAATGTTTCAATTGTGGAAAGATAGGTCATTATGCATCTAAATGTCCAATCAAAACAAAATGATCATAAGGGTATATTTTTCAAGAAGAGTTATTATGTTGAAAAGGACAATGGTGTATCTAATGATGAAGAATTGGAGTATCTAGATGAAGGAAGTGATGAATTCTTGTTCATAGCTTTCAATGTTGGAACTAATTCTACTAATCTTGAAAGATGTGTGAGGGAAAGTGCTTCAAAAATAGGTCATGACATTGAAGGAACTATGTTGACTGATTTTCATGCTAGAGAGAGGAAGAATTAGTGGATCATTAGCAGTGGATGCTCAAATCATATGATAGGTGATAAGAGTAAGTTTGTTAAGCTTGAAAAGTATGATGGTGGTCTTGTTAAGTTTGGTGATGATACATCTGCTAAGATTTGTGGAAAAGGTTCAATTAGTTTTGATGGAAAGCATAATATAGATGATGTTCTTTATGTCAAGGGTCTCTGGCATAATCTTCTAAGTGTAGGAAAAATGTGTAGCAAAGGATATAATTTTGTATTTCATAATGGAGTTGTGGAAAGGGAAAATAGAATAGTTCCAAAATCAACCAGGACAATGATAAAGGAAGCTAATATTTCAAATGTTTATTGGAGAGAAGCAATTCATACTATAGTCTACAATTTTAATAGAGGTCAACGAAGAGTGAAAAATTCAAAGACTCCCTATGAGTTATGGTATGGTAAACCTCCTAGTATGAAATATTTCATAGTATTTGGAAGAAAATGCTATATCAAAAGAGATGAAGAGAACTTAGGAAAGTTTGATGCAAGATTTTTTTGAAGGAATATTCCTTTGATACTCTACAAGAAGTAAGGCCTATCGGTGCTACAACAAAATATTGAAGAAGATTGTTGAGAGTGCAAGTATTAAAGTGGATGAAGAACCACATCAAAGTTTAGTATTGATAGAAGGATATGAATCTGATGAATCCCCTTGCATCAAAGAAGAAAAGGTTAAAGATAAAGGTAAAGAGTTGACAGTTGAAGAGGAAGAAGCTCTAGAAAGGAATCCTAAGAATCCTAAGTATGTGTAGAAGAATCATTCAAAAGATTAGATCATAGGAGATAAGAGAAAAGGTGTACTGACAAGAAGAAAAGCTGCTATGATAGAAGAACAAGTAATTTTTTGCTTACTTTCAGAGGTGGAACCAAAAATAGTGATTGAGGCATGCAAAGATGAGAATTGGATCAAAGCAATGAAGGAAGAGTTAGAACATATAGAAAAAAATCTGACTTGGGAATTGGTCCCAAGACTAGGTCAAACAAGAATGTGATTGGTACTAAGTGGGTATTCTAGAACAAGCTAAATAAAGATGGAAAAGTTGTTAGGAACAAGGATAGACTTGTGTGTAAGGATTACTCACAGGTTGAAGGTATAAATTTTGAGGAAACTTTTGCTCTGGTTGCAAGAATGAAAGCTATTAGGATATTTAAAATTTTGCAGCACATAAACATTTCAAAGTTTATTAGATAGATCTGACCTCTGAATTTTTGAATGGTCAATTGGAAGAAGAGGTATACATTTAACAACCAAAATATTTTCAATTGTTATAAGTGTTAGAGTGAATGGATTTTTACCATTCACATTCTCTTAAGTTAACTTAGGGATAATTAGGGATAATTAGTTTTGCAGTTTTCCCTTATCGGGTATTTTCTCACCCTTTTCTTTTTTCATGTACTTAAAAGGCCTGTACAATATGTATTTTATTATCTAAATTTATTCATTCACTCGAAGTGTTCTACTTCTCTCATATTTGTGAAGGTTTATATTGCAATTTGTGCTCCTAGGAGGTGAATTTACACCAACAAGAAGATGCAAATATGGTCTATAGATTGAAGAAAGCATTGTATGGATTCAAGCAAGATCCTAGAGCTTGGTATACAAGGTTAGATAAGTACTTGTTGCAACAAGGATTCAGAAAAGGTACTGCAGATAGAAATTTTTATTTCAAAGTTGAAGGAGAAAAAATCTTAATTGTTGTGGTATATGTTGATGAAATAATCTTCGAAGGAAATGAAGGTATGTGCGAAAGGTTTTCAAAGGAAATGTAGAAAGAACTTGAAATAACAATGTGTGGGGAGATGAATTTCTTCCTTGATTTTTAGATTAGTCAATTAATGAAAGGTATATTCATATCACAATATAAGTATAACAAGGAAATGTTGAAGAAGTTTGGAATGGATGACTCTAAACCAATATGTACTCCTATGGTTATTGGTTGTAAGTTGAGAAAGAATGATGAATCTCCTAAGATAGTCAAAGCAAGTATAGATCAATGATTGGTGGACTACTATACCTCATTACTACTAGACCAAATATCATGCATTCAGTTTTTCTTATGGCTAGATTTCAAGAAGATCTCGGATAATCTCATGTTGCAGTAGTGAAGAAGATATTTAGATATTTGAAGGGTACTCTGTACTATGGTTTGTAGTATCCTAAGGATACTAACTTCTCTTTGAGTGCATATATAGATGTAGATTGGGTTGGATGTGTAGATGATAGGAAAAGTATAAGTGGCAGTACTTTCTTTCTTGGAAGCAGGTTTGTTTCATGGCTAAGTAAGAAGTAGGATTCAGTGTCATTATCTACTACATAAGTAGAATATATTGTAGCAAAATCATGTTGTACATAGGTGTTGCAGATGAAGCAAACATTGAAGGATATCATAGTTTCATATGATGAACATATTCCCACCATGTGTGACAATACAAGTGCAATCAATACTTCAAAGAATTTGACAATGCATTCAAGAACAAAACATATCTCAATCTAGTATCAATTCTTGAGAGAGAAATTTGCAAAGAATGAGGTGAAGTTGAAGTATGTTCCTGCTAAGGATCAGGTTGCTAACATTTTCACAAAGGCTCTTCCAAAAGATACTTTTTAGTATCTTTAGAGAAGTTGGGGGTTATTGCCCTTCCTTTCAACTAGATGCATAAGTGTGTGCATTTGTCTAGGAAGCATTTCAAGATACATTATTGGTCCTAGATTGATGTTGAAGGCTACCTCTCAGGGGGGGTAGGTAGTAGTGGTTGTTGGTTGGTGTAGTCAGATGGAGCATATAGTGTGCTCCTAAGGGAGAGTGTGCAGTAAAGAGTCAATACAGTTGCTTGTTGGTGTATGCAATTTTTTCCCTTTTAATGTTGTCAAAGGGGGAGAGAAAATGAGTTCAATGCAAAAAAAGAGTTGGATGAGTCTATGGCCCTTTTCCATCAATGTCAAAGGGGGAGAGAATTTGAAAAACATGGAGTTAAAGTGGTTGGAGAGAGAATATGAAAAACTTAGAAAGAGTTGCAGAAATGAATATGGTTTGAAGACCATAGGAGGAGAGAGTATGGAAAAGTGTTGTCTAATGATCAAAGGAGGAGAGTGACCTAGAGAATAGGTGTTGCTTGTGAAGAGTAAAGAGTTGTACCATTCAGGGGGAGTACTACCTATTGCAATATTGTTGTTGGTTGCTTTTGTTGTTGATGTTTTTTCATAAAGCATGTGTTTCCATCAATGACAAAGGTGGAGATTGTTGGAAGTTTGGAAACTTGAGTTGTTTGTGAGTTGCTTGGGTGTTGTCATTTATTTCAACCCCTTGTATGAAGAGAGTGTTGGAATGTTGTTGGTGTTGATGATGTCAACCCCTAGCATTGGAGTTATTGGAAGTTTGGAGTTTTTGGTGTTAATGTCAACATAATGTTTCTAGTATTGTCATTGATGCCTTACTTCAGGATAGTTGCAGAGGTTGTTGGCCTAATTTATGTTTGGGAAGATTGTTGTAGTTGGAAAGTGTTGCATGTTGTAGATGTTGTAGATGTGTTGTAGAGATGTTAGTAATGTTGTTGATGAAGTTAGTTCACTTGGTTTCCAAGTGTTTTTGAGAAAATTTGAATAAAAGAGAGTTCAGTGTGATAGAGTGGTATTTAGTTCTTTGCTCTACATTTATTCATGCTTGAATATGTGCCCATGCAATTTGGACATCATGATCAAAGGTTTTCATAGGTTTCATATCCAGAGTTTCAAGTTCTGGATCGTATTGCAATGTAAGATGTGTTTGATAGTATGTTTATCTGGTGAAACAAGGTGTGGGAGAAATTATATTGATCCGCATTTCTCCACAGTGAGGGTTATGGTGTTGTGGATTTGGGAACATCCTTATAATCTTTGTATCTACCTTCCCTTGAAGTTTTAGGTGTTGATTTGTTCCACAAAGGTGTTTGGTGTGTTGGATTTCTATCCCAGTATGTCTAGTTACATAGAATGAAGGTGTTCTTGAGTTTCAGGTGATTGTAGTAGCTGCAAAATATTTTGATGATGTTGGAATATTCTGAGATGTTGTATGGATATTTTGGAGTGTTTTTTTGTGGTATGTGAGATGTTTCCAAACCTTGAGAAGTGTGTTTGGTGTCGCTTGTTAGTGTTAATAAAGGCTTGGTCAACCTGGCATGCTAGCGTTGATTGCGAAGCATAATTATTGTTTGAGGAAGTCTTGAGAAGCATGATGATATATATTTGGGTCCCAATTCACTAGTTGATATGGTGTAAGTGTTTAGTGTCGACCTATTTGGTGTTGCACGGTTGAGATGTATATGTTTCCTTAAGGATGACCTAATTGATATTATTTTAGGTCATAGAGGGTATAAATGCAAGGTGAATTGTTGTGTGGATTGAAGAGTAGTGTGTGATATGAAAGATGTGAATGTGGTCAAGTGTGTTGATTTGAGTGTGAGCCTTAATGCCTATGACTTCCTAATGTAGTGAGTAGAAGGTGTCTACATTTCAGTCTATTTGATGAGTTGTTTTTGTTTCAGTGGAACTATACCTTGGACATATGAGAGATGCATTGTTAGTAGTTCAAATTGGCAATGTGCCACCCCTTCTTCTATTCTTCTTTCTTTTGGACAGTGAGTACTTTGGCAGTGATCCACCAATAGTGAGCCTTTCTTTATCCTTTTTGGTAGTGAGCCTTATTATATTCGATGTTGTGAATCATATATTAGTGAGCTAATCCTCATCGTGGTTTATCCCTTCTTGGGTTTTCCACATAAATC